>JBCJKH010047568.1:6737-39498 GCA_039877255.1 Loriculus beryllinus
TTACAATTTATGGTCTAGTCCTAAATTGAATGCTTATCATATGGTGTTAATACCCATTTTTCCTTCTCTATGAAGCTTGTCTGGGTTTTAACATCTTGAGATCAGCTTAATTTAAAGCATATGTGTTTTCTTTTATATCACATGTGTGTTCTGTATTTCCCTTTTTCCAAGAGCTAGGACCAGCATGACAATATGCTGTGATGAAAGAATACAGCGTTCATTGTTGTGATGTAGCTACAGAAACAATATGGGAACCTACAATAAAATATGTATGTTCTTTTTTTTTTTTAATGGGTTTTATTTTGTGGTGCAGGCTAGTGTTTCTGTTAAGATTAGAAAGTGAAAGGCTCCCCATTAGGCATGGTACATGTCTGTCCACACCACCAAGGCCTTGGTAGCTTAGCTGAATGTTTACCAAAATTTGCAGCAAAGGTTGAAGCAGTCTGAAATGATAAACTCTCAACATGTGTCTGTCTTCTACCATGGGAATGCTGTGGAGGATTCTGCCACAAAACTTGGGGTCACTTAGGTTTTTGTAGGTCTTTGTGCCTGGATGTATATAAATTTAGCTTTTTAAGTTGAAGAACTGAAAGACTATTGCAAATAAAAGGACAATTTATAGCATTAGTTTATCACAGTGAAATCAAAATACGTATATTTAACTTGAAATGCATTTTATATAAAGATATTTCCTTTCAGTACTAGAATATAAGCATATCCTGTAATATTTTCTTTTGTTATGTGGGGCTACACTACAGTAGAGTACAAAATAAATTAAAGCCCCTGTCACAACAATGCAGTACATACAATTCTAGCAGAATTGTTTGTCCAACGTAATTTTCTTTCTAGTCAGAAAGCCCCTAACTGCCATGATGAAACTGTCTTTTCTGGCAAAAGAAGTTCCGTTGATCAGTGCTACATCCCCACAAGGGATTTTCTTTTGTCTCATTTAGTCATAAGGTTGTCTCATTGTGTGAAACTAGTTTAGTATGGTAAATGAAGTCTCAGCTGAGAACTGATTATGTAGCACAGTGCTTCTTCCTAGTGTGTTGCTTCCTTTTGATACAGACCCTGTTTTTAAATGAGTGAACACCGAAAGTGTATTTGAATTATAGATAACCTGAAAAGGAAAATCCAGGAAAGAGATTGTCCTTTCTAACAGGCATCAGATGTATTTTATATGTGTTAACCATTGCAATTACATGGAGACTCTTCTTTACCCTACTGAGAATTAAAGGGAATTTACTGGATGTATTTGAGCATGCTCACTGCTGCTGGGAAGTAATGACAGAAGTTATCTAAAACAAACCTTCTCTTTGACCTAATCTGCAGTTTCATTCAGTCTGCACAAGACTGCAAATAATAAAATTCCCTTTCATGATAACAGTCACGTAACAAGTCTGGGAAGGGCATTAAATTCTACTGTATAATTAATATCAGACATACAGTCTCTGTGCTGCAATTCTAAATGGAGCAGTAAAGAACTGGGGAAAAGACAAAAAAAACCCAAACACAAACAAACCCTGGTATCACCCTGCATAAACTGAATGAAGGTAAAGTTTCAATTCCTGCTTAGAGCAGAAGAATGAAGGATGTAGGAAGACACTAGGCGGTCACTAGCCATCCTGCTCAAGAGGGTGAGGCAGAGGGGCAGCCATGCAGCCTCACCTTCACCAGAATGTGAAATATTTAGTGGGTGAAATGTACAATTCTACCAGATCTTTCCCCACCTTTTATTTCCCAGGTTTTACAAGGTATTAAGGAAGGGTTTGATTCCAATTTGTATACATCAGGATAGACACGTAGTTCAGACTTGTTTTCCTTGCATGGGAAATGAGGGAGGAGCATGTTTATCTACAGTTGTCTTGAAGAAAATCAAACACAATAATTTTTACTCTGTCCTTGTATAGGCTTTTCCAAAATGAATCTGTTCAGTTAGGCACTGAGATACAGATACAGTAGAAGGTGACTGTTACAGATGGATCAGGATTTCTCACCCACTAGATAGTGAGATGTTAAAAAGCTGTGTGGCTTCAAAGTTTTAAAGGAATGGAATTATCTTTCTTTTCTGTTGCCCTGAATATCCTGGGGTATTTTTCCTCTAACTGAAATTATTATTAGCCTCAAAGATATTATTTTCTGAAACATTTTGGCATCTAAATGGAGATCCTTATTCAGCCTGCACTGCTGTGCAGCAGGCATGGCCTCTTTTGAAAGAATAGTATATAAAGTATACATTGTTTATTGGCACTCTTAAGTGATATTTGCCAAATAAAAGTGATTTGTGCTTTGTCCCAAGACTCTTAGTTCTTAACCAGGGGAAAGGGTTCTTTACAGCAGAGTTTCAAAACCTATACACAGAAACTTTTCAGAAATGTTCTTAATATCCAAGATTCCTCAGACCGCTAGCAAGGATGTGATTTAATCTTTCTTATTGGTGCTGCCCAAATTGAATTCCTTTGGCCACTGTTTTGCATAATGTGTGAGCATACAGTTTCATTATCCGTTGGACAGGAATTTAAATTTTATTAAGCAAATGGTCATTGAAATGCAGAAATCCATGTTATAAAGGTAGAGCAGAAGTTATGGACATGTGTACAAAGGGTGCGGGTAGTAAGTAAATGTCAGATCAGTATCATTGCTTCTGACTATTAAAATGTACAATCTTACTGTTTTTGCCGTTATAGTGTTACATGACTTGAAAAGATTCAATGATAGAAGATGGCTAACACTGTATTATTATATTTACAAACATGCTTGTCAGTCTCCTTGTTCTCTGAAATGAAACAAATAGGAAACTGCATGTCTGATCTACTGATGTGTGTCATTTTATCACAAATAGGGAAATCTGCAATTTAATTTGTATTTTTTTCATCTCTTGAATTTGATATCCAAACTACCCCTCCTTTGAGAAGGCAGCATAAATCTGTCGCATACAAATATTTCATTTACATTGTTATGAGAAAAGTAACAACAAATAATCTGTTATTCTGAGTAAAGACTGTAGTTTAGCAAAAGAAAACAGTCCAAGACACAAACACAAACGGGGAGACTAGAATAGTGCTTTAATATCTGTATGGTTTATCTTGCTGAGAAGCTAGGGTATCCTTGATTTCTGTCATCCATTTACAAGTATTTAAAACCTTTCTAACTTTTAAACTTTTCTAAGTTTAAAACCTTTTTAACTTTTCAACTATTCAAAACTTACAAGGTACTGCCTTGGCAGGGAATGAATAATTTATGTGATGGGATTCTATCTTCAGTTTCTGTGCTTCTGCAAGATATGTGTAATGTTATGAAATGTATCTCTTCCTTTCAAAAAGGTTGTTTTACACTGGTTAATAAGACATTTTAAGCCTTAGTTTTTAAGCCATCTGTTTAAATAGAACAGGTTGGGGCGGGGCGAGGAGGTTTAAGCTTGATTTTCTTGTGGCTTGTCTCTGAAGAGAACTGCTGTGCAGGAGGGAAAAAAAGAATGTGGATCTAGAGAAGGTCATGCCAAGAGAAAACCAAACAAAATCACTAAAAAGTCAATAAATATTTTCTTGTAACTAGGGCGGGTTCGTGATTTACGTGTTAGAAACCCGAGCATGAGAAGGACCAACTGCACTGTCAGACTGACAGCTGTGTAACAAGCAGTTAATCTGGGCGGACCCATGGGACATCATCTGCTCCTCCTCCCAGAGGCTGCGCAGCACTTCTAATACCCTGTAACAAGCTTAAATCCATAATAAAGGATCTGTGGTCACAGTTACAATGTGCCATAGGAAGAAGGCAGGAGACCTCAGAAGCTTTATAGGTATCATGGGACACAGGAGTAGCAGGGAAACTTGCTAAGTGAAATTTCCAGGTGAGCCTCAGATGCAAGTCAGGGTCTGCTCTAGCAGGGGAGGCCAACAGCCCAGGCACTTCTGCCAGGGAGCCCTGGAGGGAAATTTCTTCCTGGCTGCAATCTAGCAATCTGTAAATGCTTGAGCCAAACATCACACAAGCTTCAGGGACTTTATATCAGTCAGTGTGTTCTGTTCCTATTTCTAGCTACAGCTACGTTTGCATAGAAAAACACCCCAGAAGTTAGCTAATCTGTCACCTTGGGGAGAGTAGGTGATGGAAAGAAAAGCTGCATGATCCTGCTGCAAATGTCCTTTTGAACCGTCCTGTCCCCTCCCTCACTGGGTGTACCTGTGTTCTGTATCTGCAGAGAGCTGACTGTCATGTACACTGTACCCCTTTCCACTGAGCAGTAGGTCGGACACATGAGGTTCTCTGGATTCTTGTGACCATGAAGTATAGAACTAAAAAGAAATGTAGAAAGCGTGCTTCTCCTGTGTTTGATAAAGATCAAAGCCAATCCACATCTAACATCAGCAGCTGGCTCCTGTTACAGTTGCATAAAGCAAAAACAGAATTCAAGAACGCTTGTACCGTTAGGACAGTCTCCTCATTAAACATGTCCCCAAATACTCTTGCGATAAAAATCTCAAACTAAATGTTAATGGCAAATTTGAGGTATTTAAGTATTTTCCTTTGTGAATATTTTTGAGAATGGCCTATTTCTGAGTAAATAATGCTTGACCACAACAATTACCCAAGGTGGTGATTAATCACGCATGTTAATAATATGGGCTTGTTTAAAGCGATGCTTCTTCACTGAAACTAGTATCTTTTAGCTTGACTTTGGTCTTTCTAAGCTACTCCAAACTTTAAGAAAACATAAGGTAAGATCATATATTAGACCTTTATTAACAACACCTTTGTGGCATTAACAGTAAAGTTAAGCACCTTTTAATACCTGACACTTTTAATTCCAATTTCTCTGTCACACCTTAACATGTGCTGAGAAGGTGAAGAGGCTGAGCAGCCTAGCTCTCCTCACAGAGACTTTCTCCTCTCAGCTACATAGGTCTGAGCAAAACAAAAGAAAACTGTTTTACACCTTTTTTCTCCTCAAAACACAGGTAATTTGGACTTAACTTTAAGAAGACTGATGCATGTTTGATTGTCAAATCAAAACGTGGTTATTAACAGATGTGTAATTAATGTCTGTCTCTAGAGGCCTAGTTCTCATTACTTCAGATATTTAAATTGAATGACTGGCGAATTTCCATGAATGATTTAAAGAGTTTGGTATAAGCTGATATAAGTTAAATGCCTAATTTTAAGCACAGAGAATTGAGTGACCCACTTCCTTTCTGCTTCAGATGTTGAAAGAGGCCTAATTTCAGTTTCTGATGGATATATTGCTGCTTAATCCAACTCTCTTAATCCCAGCCTTATATGAACTGCAGCATTAGTGTATTTTTAAGCAGACAGGAGTTTCTGGGTGTGTACTCATAAAGCAAACATGATTTGGCAGCTTGAAAACCTTGAATCAGACTAACTTAGCAGTAATGTTCCTCAGGCCTGAAGGGGAGACAGCATCCTGTAGAAGTGTGAGGGGAAAATGTTCCTAATGCTCTGTCTGACAAAGGGTGATGGAGCTGCTAGGTAAAGGGGTTGTTCTTTTACTTGGATTTGTTTGGGTCTGTATTCCACTGTGGCATTTCCCAGCCCTTAATCTTCTCAGCTCCCATATGAATTGCTATGGAACTCAATGGTTTTACCTTCAGATGGGAATTTTTTAATCACAATCTTAAACAATTAATGTTTCAGTTTGCACTGGGAAGGAACTGTAGTACTATTATGATCTTTGTCTTAAATAATGTTATGTAGCTTCCACACCAGCTCACAAACTAAAACCAAGACCACAAAAGGTCAGCTCTGAATGCAGACTTTCCCAGTGTGAGGAGCCAGCTCCATCTTGGATTTTAGCTCACCCACTCTGGGTATAAAGGCCAAGTGCTAAGATTTGAAAGGGATTGGACTCCAACATTACCCAACTCTAATTTTACAATAGCCTGTGGCTGCTTTCCATTTCTAAAGATAGTGATTCTTGAGTTGTGATGGAAATAGCTTTGGAGCAGAAGTTGTAGCTAGCACAGATCTAGCGTGGTTTGGTGTTTTTTGCAGTATTTATACATGTTGACTTATTTGAAACAATGCTATTTTATATGGCTAACCCAAGCAAGTCATTCTATGAACAGCGGAGTCCAGTTTTATGGATCCTGTAAATCCGTCGGATTTACATCCCACAACACTAAACTCCTTCTACCCTTATCTTCTGTATCCCTTCACTTGCTCTGCTTCCTATATTTTTATTCCTGGTTCCTTTGCCATGCTCCCAGGTATGTTAGATACCCCCATGTCTCTTAAACTTGCTGGGTTGAAAATAATTCTGCAGAATTATTAATACATTTGGTAACTATGGGTATAGTGTAAATGACAGGAAGGCTTACATCTTAAGAATTTTAAAAGCACATAAATACCAAACAAACCTGAAATATACTAAAAATTTATGTAGAGTTTTTTAAGATGAAATTAATGTTCTGAGTAAATGAATCAGAGTTGTGAAAGCTGAGAATATTGGAAAATTAAGTAGCACATAGTTTTATCCAGCACCTAACAGCAATGGCTGATAAGAAGAAAATGCCTATCTGCTTGCTGAGGGTGCAAGATAACTTTTTTCCCTTTACTGGAAGCAATGAGGAAGCTTTGATATAAAAATACTGATGCCTTTCCAGCCTCAGTAAGCTTTTACAAAGCTTTTGTGCACTTGAATATAGCCATAAAGCAATGGAAGTTTATACCATATCACAAGTTTGTATATTATATCTCAGGTTTGAGTGATGTTCTGGAAACTCTCAAGGTTTCTTCAGAAAGTTGACTTGGGTTTCTGTTTGTGCATTAACACTTTTCCAACCTGTCTTTCAGTAGACATTTTGATCCCTAAGATTTTTGCCCACTCTGACTAAAATCAGGTGGGGTTTTATTTTTTCCTCCCAAGCCTATTCATTTCATGTATGAACCAAGATACCATATTTTTTTTTTTTCAAAGGTGGTAAATGCTAGCAATGTCAGCTAAGACCATAGGAGCAGCAAGGATGAGGTCTGGAATAAATTTGGCCATAGGTTTTTATGGACGGGAGAAAGAAAGGCGTTATGGTTTATATGGAATGGTTTTTCACTACCACTACATTAAAAAAATGTTGCTTTATTCTTGTATTCTCTTTTTTCCCCTTAAGGCTTTGCGATTATAATTTTATTCTCCAATACCTAAATTTAGTTTCAAATCAAGTACAGTAGCTCAATAGAACACCACACATTAAGATACACATTGAATTTCACATGACAGGCTTTATGTTTGCTGAAGGCTTGGGGGCTGTAGTTTTAACAGTCATCTCACATTTTGGTTGAACGCAGTTTGATGCACGTCTAGGAAATTTGTGTTTTACTCACACAGGGGATGATTCAAGTCTACAGCTGTCGCAAACAGTATGCAGGACCTAATTCAGGAATAAGCTGTCAGCTACTATGCTCCCACAATAAAAGCAAATTAGAATCAAAAAAGGAAATTGGCGTAGAGCATAAGATGAGAGTTTAATTTTTTTTTAATCATATTAGTATTTAATTTGGATGAAGATTCATGTGAACTATTAGGATACAAACCCCTACCACAACTCTTATTACTGTAGCTGGATTTCTGTAAAGCAAACCTTGGTTATGAATGTGGAATTCTACAGGAGTAGTATCATTTACCCTTAAAAATATAATCATTCATCTACCATGCTGTGAAAATAGCTATGATGACAAACATATAGTTGCTTAATCATGCCCTCCTCCCAGCATTTATATCATCAAACTAGCATGTAAGAAAAGTACTAAGAAATACGATGCAAGGAAATTAATGTTTCATAGCTAAAATGAGAATTCCTGAAGAACTTAAGAAACGCAACAGGTGTTATCTCCTAAGCTTGGAGTAAAACCATCAAACACAGAATGTACTTCCTAGAAGGCTTAATTCTTTCACCCTTCTGTGTGAGGGACTCTTTGGCCATTTGGCCTAATACAGTATTATGTATTTATTTACAGATGTTTATTGACATAACACTTCAGATGTTCAACTGAC
Source organism: Loriculus beryllinus (assembly GCA_039877255.1). Lineage (NCBI taxonomy): Eukaryota > Metazoa > Chordata > Aves > Psittaciformes > Psittacidae > Loriculus > Loriculus beryllinus. Next base: position 14,743 of record JBCJKH010047568.1, read on the forward strand.
GTTTCTAGTCTTCCTACAAGCATGAAAATAAGCATGAAGTGCTTATTGGTATCGAAGTGCTGATGAACTGAAGTCTATTATTTGATCCAATTGTATGTATTAGTACCTGGACAGTAGAAAATATAAGTATTAATCAGATAAATATCAACCAGAGTTAGATATATACACATAATATAAAACTAATTAAGCTAGTACTTGCTGAAAAGGAAGAACTAGTAATGATTTGATATCAGACAATATTGGATGCGATTAGACAGCCGTTATTTTTACTGAAGTGAGTAAACTACGTAGCTAATACCACAAGGAGCATATTTATTTAGTATTGGTATTTCTGATTATGCATTTTGGAGCCCTGTTACTGGACAGCTGTCCCCCGAAAGACCACTTCTGTTAATCTGATCCTGTATGTTCATTTTCACTTATGCTATCTGGGACAGTATGTTTGGCTGGTTGTGTACATGTCATTATGCTTTATTTCAAAATCTTCATTTCTAATCTAGATTCACAGCATTGATATAAATAGAGTTCCCTTACTTCCCTTCTCTCTGTGTCACTTGGAAAAAGATTTCCAAGGTTAGGTTACATTTGGATAAAACTCACTTTCCCTGGAATCCTCTTCCAGCCAGAGTTTCAGAGGTACAAAGATGACTTCTCGTTACATGAATGTACCTTTCTCTTTCATACTCAAAGTTTGTTTGACATCCAAGTGAGGCTACAAGTATGCATGTAGTAACGCATGTGCTTAGGTTGCCGCTGGCTCAAATCTCAAGGGATGCACGTGCCTCAGTTTATACCAGTTCCTGGGGAATAACAGCTAAATACTAATCTGACAGTTATTAGTGCAACATAAGAATTTACAGTGCAACGTTGTCTGACTGGTAGCAACAGGTGCTGTACATACTGTTCTAGGTTTTTGTACAGGAAAGCTCCATCTATAACCATTCCTGAATGTCGTGTTGTGTAGCGGTTATTGTGTGGCACAGGTATTTAAAATCATAAGTTACCTCATTTACTATTAAATTCCAACAAGCTTGCATATTTCAGAAAAGAATGTTTCCGTACTGTACGTGAAGTACCTGGCACCACATGTTGCCAGCATACTATTTCTCAAAGACCGTTAGCATGCAAGCTGTATGTCCTGAAGCATCCATCAAATAAGGGCTTTAGTAAACAGAATATCAACATTACAAACAAGACCAAGGAATTGTTTGAGACAATTAAAGCTGTACCACACAATAGTTCATTCATGTATGTAGCTTCACTTCCAGTTCAATTGTCTCTCTGTACAGATCACTCAAGTGCTCTTATCTAGTTTTCTCTAAGCTTGTTCTGACAAGTTGGAATAGTAGTGGTTTGTTCTGAAGCAGCTAGTCCTTCTAACAATGCAAAGAATTGGTCTTTTGTCAGTACATACCAAGTGCAACAAAGGCGTTGTTCTGCACAGCCTGATTTTGTGGCTGGTTTTTGGCAGAACTGATGACTACATTTCCAAATTGTGAAAACTTAACACTGCTGGAGATGCTTGAGCTACGTTTTTCTCTCTTGTGTTCAGTGCTAAAAAAGCTCACAGTTTAAGCTGTTGCTATTGTAGAAGAGCTCATTTTATTACTGTAGTTGTTGCTGGCTTTTAAAGACTTGGTGCCTTACTTTCTTGGTATACATAGTCATATATGGTTTTACTTGGCATTTAGGGGAAATGTCATACCGCTTTCTGAAACATTTTAAAACATTTAACGCTTCTGGTCGTTGTTTATTCTTAATTCTCAAACTCTAATTTATATTTTATTATTAAAAGAGAATTATGGAGAAATGACAGTTGATAGTTACTCAGTTTTATTTTGGCTTGTTTTAATCGGATTTAGCATAATATTTATTTACATTTAGACTATTTTATATCTAAATTGTAATTCTAATTTTTAACTAGATTGCTCTTATATATACGTTTCTACATCAGAAATTGGTCCTACCTCATTTTTTTGTGCATAAGCATTGTGTGATGTTACTTACTGATGTATGAGATTTTTTCTGTCCCCGAAAGCCTTCAACTTTTCTGAAAGATCTTGCTATATCTTTTGAAATACTATTTTATATATATATAATGTATATAGTACATATGTATATAGTATAACACTAGTGGGGAAACGGTTAATGGAATAATGTGTGTTTAAAAAAGGCAAAGTAGTGGTAACAGTCATATTCCTTAAATCAATAATTCCTTTGACTGGAAGATGTGGAATGTAAAAATTATTATGCAGGAAAGCAGAAAGAGAATACAATCACATAGAAAAGAATAAATCCGTTTTGATGGAGCTTAGTAATGTTGGAAATTTTACAAATTCTTTTCAGTACATGAGAAAATTATGTAACAAAAATTCATGCAGATCTTGTGAGCAGCAGCGTTTCTAATTTTATTTTCTTTTAGCATCAATATTCTAGTTGATCAAATGGATTTGAAGTTAATTCTTCCCTCTTGTGAATGGGCGCAACTAATCCCTCTCAAAACTATCACCTCTGCTTTCTGCTTCTTAGAACACTACTTTTGAAACTTTGAGTTTAACCTTCATGACTAAAAGAATTAGAAACTTCTTGTCTTTAACTAAAGTTTTGATTGTAGCTCACCAAAAGCTTTTTTATGAGCTAGCTCAGTTTTAATTTGATGAGATACTTGAGTTAATGAGCTGATTCTTATAGGCGAGAAAGATTACTTAGAATTTGAAGATATACAGAGGTTATAACAGCCCCCTTGTTCCACCTGTTCAGTGGAGGATCTAAAATGAGTGCCAGTTGATACAGAGAAATATTCCCTTGTGAAAAGCAGTCATCTTTTTCCTAGAACTGAACAAAGTTTCATTAGAGCATGGGACATGGCATCACATCAATTCTTCTTCCTTGTTAAACTTCTTAAGAAAATTCTCCCCAAACTTTTCTCGTATGGAGATAAATGCATGCTCAAGGAAGATGTGAGTTTAGGGACTTCATTGTGACTCCAGATGCGCTACAAAGGTGATAAGTCAGCAATTAGAAGGTGTCAGCATCACAGTTGCATCTCATTGCTTGAATGTGAAGAAATTGCCATAACCCAGAGTTGAAATGTCTGGGCAGAAGCTTGGGAGAGGAAACTATGGTGATTGGTGTGTGAGGGGTTCTAGAGGCTGCAGACTTTGAGTAGTTAGAGGCAAACAAAGGGAGCACGGTCTGCCTGTGCGTTTCCTGAAGCTTGATTTTATATGTATGCAAGTTTTCCTTTTAATGACAGAGGGAGAGAGGGGGTCTGCTGAGGAGAGAAGGGGTGTTTAGCGGTGCTGTAGTATCTTTTGCCCAGGTGTATGGTGAGTAGCTTCCATATGGTTGTAAATGATCTGTTCTTTCTTTTGATGTGACTTCACTGAACACAAAGCGCAGATTAAAGGCTCTCTACAGTTTATTATAAAATTACTATGCAAAATTAGAAGCCCTCAGGATATACTCAGATCCTTCAGAATTTGCCAAGTGTGTTTAATTGTTCCTGTCGTCCTTTACAATAGTGTAACCTCCAAGCAATTCTAGGGCCTCTCTACTCCTCTTACATGATAGAAGTGGTGATCTCTGAGTGTCATATGACTGTAGGACAGCATGATTTGTCTTGTTTGTTGTTTTTACGTAGACACAAAGCACGCTTCCTTTTGCTACATTTCATTTTTATTCCTTGTGCCTTCTTTCCAACTTCCATATCTACTGTAGTGAACTGTTCAATATAGAGGTCAATACAGAGTTTGCCAGCTGGCCAGTTATCAATGGAAAGGTTGCTTTATAGTTCAGAGAGGATTTATTTGGGAAAGGTTCATTCACAGTTACAGAAGACGGTATAACTCAGACAAGGAAATCCTTGGCAACCAAAAAACCTTCCTAAGGAGAGGATGAAAACAGACCACTGATTTTCTATGGTAAATTTAGTATCAAAACCCCAGTCCTTCCTTTGCCAACTTAAAATAGGATTACTGACTTGCACTTATTCAATTTTACTTGTCTTCACATGTTGAATGTAATAAAACTTTCTGAAAGATGGTTTATCATTAACCAATATTCAGTAAACAGACTGCATGGTGTTGAATATCAAAGGCAGAAAACACATTTTCCCACTTGGAAGCTTGTGCACATATCCCACCATTGTGAATGACATTTACATGCGAAGGCGTGTGAGGAGGAGAAGATTCCTATTAGTTTTCTTCATGAGCTTGCATGTTCAAGTCAAACTGTTGGATGTATGTTGGCAGCATGTTTGTCTTGATGTAGCTGTGCACCAAGACAAGGATCCATATTTCTGACATATGAATGATGAAAACATACTGTAATTAGTATAAAGTATTATGAAATCAAACCTGCAGTCCTTTTCTTCTGTAATTGCTGGACTGTAATCCTGGGACTTGACTGTTTGAGGTGGTGTTTTTTTGAATGGCACTTAGAATAAGCTGAACTAAAACGTTTGACCCATCTTGTTCCTCTAGTTTATCAGATTGCGCCCCTGCTAACGGGAAGTTAAATTTGAGAGGGAATAATGGAATTACTTACCCACTTACAAGGTTGTCATAGTGGTTGTGAAGTTTTACAGTGTATTTTATTAGAATAAGAGTTTATATGCAATCTGACAAAATATAGAAAGTGGGAGTGCAAACATTTATCTAAATGTTTTCATAATACTCTTGTGTGATATTAGCAGGTCATATGGCCATGCCCTTAATTAAAGGGACCATTGCTAATTCCCCAGTTCTGTATATCCTTCCTCATTTTAAAATGCATCTGTCATTTTCACCTCCCTATAAAAGCCATGATTCCCAAGAATTTTTCTATCCTGCGAACATAGTATATACATCTTTACTGGTTAAGGAACACCATGTGGTAGGATGCATGATGTTTCAATTAAATGATTTGAGCATATTAATCATCTACAAGAAAAGGTTAAACTCCGGAGTGTGCATTTGCTGACATTCCATCTTGTTTTCTTTTTTTTTCCTCTAAGTTTTCTTAGCATTTAATTGATTCTTGCATTTTATTTTAATAAGAGACTGAAATTTGGTTGCAACAAATCATTTGCTTTTAATATGGAAAATATTCTTTTAATGAAATAGAAATTTTATTTTGAAGATCCATACTCTTGCTCTGTGGCCGTGGCTAGGACATTTGATTTTTAATAAGGCAAACTTTGCAATTATGTTTTAAAGGCAAGGTTATTCCTGCCTGGTCATATTTTTAATTGCATCTTTTCTAGTAGACAATTTACGTAGTCTGCTTTGTTTTGTTCTTTCATTTAGAATACTAATATAAGAAAAGGTACTTGAAGTCTCTAGCCAAGAGAAAGATAAGGCTGTCGTCATTTAGCCCTTTATTATGTGATAAAGTTTTTATCTATTCCACAAATACTTGATTAACTCTTAACAGAGCTAACTCCTGTGACCCATCTGAATGGGCCTGTTTCTAGTGATACTTGGGGGCCTCTCTGTGATACAAAGAAATATAAAACGCTTGTTACACATATATACAGTCCACAAGCAGTTGTAAAGGTTGTCTTCTTCTGCAGTGTTAGGAGCAGCTTCATATGCTCAGTTACTAAAGGGGATAAGTAAAGAGGTAAGGCAGGGAGCTCCCTCAGTCCCAGCAGGATGGCAACAGGTTAAGAACCTAAACTAGTTTTACTGGACCACAGAAGTGGGGAAATGCACCCTGAGACAGGTGATGGCTATATGGATAGAAAAAATAAGAACTTAAAAAGGCAGGTGGTCCTTATGTCCTGAAAGCTTAACTGACCATCTACTGAGAAACATGGTGCCAGTGTGTCCCAGCTGTGCAATTGGCCAATTGCCACATCTGCTGCTGTGCTGGGTGGAGTTTTACTGTACAGTGGTGGGACATCTTGAATTCTGTATAACTGCGCAGCAAAACTAATTACTTATTTGTCATACATACCTTTGGAAAAAATTCAGTTTACTCTGTATTTGCTATGGGAATTTCCCAAGAAAATAACACTGAGGTACGTCTGTGTATGTACAGGCACTGGATCTAGTTCCATGGCCGTGACAGTGCTCTACATCTAATAATCCCCCTGAAAGTACACTGAAATTTTCTCTCCTCCGATTGCTGCAGAAATAACCTGCTGTCATCATCCTGTCTCCCAGAAGTGAAGCCTCTGATTGTTCACACTATAGTTCATATCCTGCTTTTTTGCCTGCTTATTTCTGACTTCTGCATAGCCATGGTGTCAATGTGATATCTGAAGTTTCCAGTCAAGCAACAAATCTGGGGATAAGAGCCCTCCCTGAAACACCACCTCTAACAGAGAGCTCCAGCAGCTCTGGTATGGCTACAGGAGCTCCTGCAAGCCTGAGAGCACATGCCTTCGCCATCCCCTCCACTGGAGATAAGACCAGACAAACCTCTCTTTATACCAGCTCATGTTTTCCCTGACTTCATTCTCTACATCTGCTGATAGTTTTATCAGCTCAAAGGATTCTTTATATGAACTTAGCTAAGTCCTTATCCAGTTTTGTAGTAAAAAACAGGTCATTGAGTCTCACTGTATAGGGATAAAAGAGATATTGCTATGGAGGCTATGTATAACCTTTTTATCCAGTTTAACACTTAAAAAGATGCTGACTTTCATTTTGACTTCAAGAGGGATAGGTATGGCAGAGCTCACCTTTGTCTTCTAAATGTGAGGTGAGAAAGTGCCTTTACTGCTCTCAGTGTTTCCAGAGAGTCCTGATACTGTGGCTGACTGCATGAGGATGCAAAACAGAAGAAGGGTTAGCTTTCAGTAGATTATCTGCTAGTAGTTTGGGTGTATGTTTGCTTATACTATAATAAAACATACCATGCCTCAAGACAGTTCAAGTTAAGGGTTGGAAATGATACAGATTTCTGACAGATAATCACATTTCTGAAACTACAGAAAACTGTATTGGGTAGTTTCCCTGCTGATTATTTATCTGTATTTGGTTCAAAGATTATCCATGGGCAAGTGAAAATGTTAGCATTTATTGGGATGATGTTGTCAGTAACACAGATAAAATGGTATCTAGTGACTTTGTGCTTTGGGAATACACATTCCTTGGATAGACTCCTGCTCTGTTGTATCCATTTTACTTATTACATGCTGTCATCACAAAATACTTGTTATGAAAAAGATCTGCAACTTGTTCAGACACCGAGTCACAGGAACTTTGCAGCTTTACTTCTGTTTTCAGTGTGATTTTAATTGAATTAGTAGCTTTGGGATCCTGTCATAAATGCATCAGCAGAATTTTACAGGAAAATCTATTGCATGGTTTTCTTGGCCACTAGTAAGTACAACAAAATCAATCCGAAGGACCTGAAGACCTGCCAGCTAGTGCTGATGATACAAAGCTCACATCATTGGTACTCAAGTTAAAGGGGTTGTCCTAGGGCATAATAAGGAGCTACAGACTGTTTGGAAGCGGTAGATACTCAGTTGGTTGAAAGGAAAGGTCTTGAGGACGATACCCCCCCTCCCCACGACTTCTGATAGATTCTTAGGTTCTACATATTTTATACATACTTAGTTACGTATTGGATCTATCTGGATGATTTACAAGATGACTAAAAGTAAGAAGTAAAACAAAAATAAAGAAATCTGCAGTTACAGTGTTTAAAAAAGTATTTGGAATGCTGTTAGCACTGGAAGGTGGCACTTTCAGAACCAGTTATTTAATACTTCTCCTTAAAAAACAAAAAAGACTCTTACTGAATGTTAGCTGCAATCTGTTTCTCCAATGGAAATTTTTTTGTAAAAATCATAATTATTTTCTTTGCATGGTGATTATTTGGGTTGTTCTGAAATACATTTCGTTGTAATATTGCCATTCAGTTATATCTGGGTAATGGGAAATATTTAGACAGCATGTTTGAATGAAAAAAAGTGTTAATTTGAATGCATTTATTAGATGCTTCCTGTATTAGACACAATAATGGCAGAGTTCATTTTTCAAAGAAGTAGGTAAAAATTGAAAAAAAAACCCAAACATCTATCACTCCATTTCATGCTAAATCTACTTAATAATGGGGCTTTTTTATTATTCTTGCAGCCCCTCAAGCAATCAGGCTAGGATTCTGTCTGATGTACATTTGTTTGTATTTAAGACATTAACCTGTCTAAGAAATGAATATGATAGAGGATCATATTTCAAAACTGTGAATGTATTCCAGCTCTGTGAATCAAAGACCTCCTGACAGAGCTTTTACTTGTCAAAATAAAATACGTATTTTAACATTTCTATCTGCATACTCTGATGTATATCCTTTTCCAACCCCCATTTAAAATGTCAGTTGCCTAACCCAAATTGAGAACATCCGTATAAAAAAAGACTTTGTCTACGTGTTTGGAATTGTTACGTGGTTTTTACTTTAAAAATGCATATGTTAAAAAGAAGGCTTAGCAGTTTTACTTCAGTGTTGGTATTAAAAATCACACGTATTTCTTAAATACTGAAAAAGTCACTAATTCTTTCATTTAAATCATGACAAACTTTACTGCTCCATTGATGAGTTCACGTTTTATTAGCATTGTTCTTGTCTCCTGTTTAGGGTTCTGTATTAGCTCATTATACAGACGAGGTGATCACAGGTCATGGATAGCCACACAACTATGTCATGATGCATTGCATTCCAAAGACTTTACAAAACAGTATTATGACTGCAAATTTTCTCAATTCCGGCAGACTATTTTAACCAAATGGCTGCTGTTGTCTTGAGTTAATGCATTTTGGGCTCTCATGAATCTACAGATCTTTGAGGAGATTTATCTCTTCTAAAGAGATATTTTGATGTCTTTTCCTTCCAAAGCCCACAAACATGTACACAGCAAATCAAGCAGAGAGGCAGAGGAGAAAACTTGGAGCATTTTGAATTAAATGGCATATTAGCATGCATTTCAGAGAACCTGCATATCACACTAATTTGGTGGAGAGAACAGCATAGCAATTTAGAAACAACAGCACTGTGGAGGACCCTTTTAGATAAAAAGAAAAGGTCCTTAAAATCCTAAAACACCTTGCCAGCTCTTAAGCAGAGAGGAACCAGATTATTAGTTCTCTGTATAAGACTTATCTTTCTACCAGCCTGAGAGTGTATTTCTTGTTTGTCAAAATGACAGCAGCTGGGTCAGCTCTATGTAACATGGCAAAGCACACAAGGATATACAGTCTTCACTCAGAAAGCTGGCAATAGACTGCATCAGACAGGAATGAGAGCACTCCCCTGCACAAGGGGACTGGAGTTGAGGGGGATGCTGTTAGCCAGACCAGTATCTTCTCACCCATCTAATGTTGACAGCAAGCCTCCCGCAGAGAGCCTCTGAGGGCTGTGCTTGGGGAATTCATAGTTCCGATACTCCAAAGAATATTTTTTGTCATGATAACATGTTTTGTTTATTTGCCAAGGAATATATTTGATCAAAGATCTCAGGGCTTGTCTGTCTCAGTATTTTTGTCATTGCTTATACAAGGTCTGTATTATCTAGGTCACTTACTTATTGCGCTTCTATACGAACATGTCAAAGAAATATATTCCCTAATGTATGTTTAATGGGAATGCATCTGAACTGTTATTTAAACAATGAACATTTCTTACTCTTTAATATGTTCCACTCAACTCTGATAGAAAATTAGCATCTCTTATTTTGATATTACCCATAATCCCAAATATAATCAGCAGATATAATAGGTTTAAAAAAACATAACATTTACAGTTCAGTCTTTACACTCTGATGCATGTTTTTCACTAATTAACCCATTTTAGTTGTTTTGTATCCCAAGATGCTCTGTGTTCATCATTTATATGCTCTACTTAACTCTTTTCAGGCAGAAGACTATATATACAAGCAAGCTCCTGCATATGTTACCCTAGTGAATTGCTCATTCTTTAATGACTGTGCTAGCTGGAAACTGTTTATTGTATTTGAATAGAAAATTCTTGTTCTCTTGTTTAAAATAAAGTAAAATTCCAATTTTTCAGGACATGATATTCCTTAAAAGTGACAGGCAGACTTTATGTGAAATAGAAAACATGCATTGAAAATCCCGGGTTTTTTTTAAAGGTTTTCAGGATTGTTTTAGAGCTAATATTTATGACACTCTGTGAAATATTGTAACACTCGGAATTTTTATTGGAAATATGTGCATGTTTCAAACAAAATAGTGTTCTTGCAGGAGTTTTCCTTTCACACCTGCAGAACTGAATGTTGGCGGCATTTAAAACTGTAATGATTTTGGCAGTGCAAACTATCTCTGGCAACCAATGTTTGCCCTAATTCTTCATAAAGTGAGTAAGAGTTTAAACACTCAAGAGGTCTGAACGCCTTATTCTCTAGAAACCAGTGTACACGTCCTTAATACAGATTTGAAAATCTCAGCCTACCTATGTAATAATGCAATTTCACTATGGATGAAACACATCATTAAGTGAGTATAATGCAACCTTCAAACCTTTAGCTTTTCTTTTTATTAAGATGTTTATCTGTGATGGTTTTTTCTGGTATATGTTTCTTGTGATTAGACGGGCAAACTGTGAGTTTTCTCGGTACTTAAATTTAATGCTTAACAGATAAGTCAGAAAAGGGACAAGGCAAGAGTTCATGGCACTTAAGGAAACCACAGACTTGTATGCTATAATGTTTTGAAATATATATTTTAGAAGTCATGCAAGAGTAAATTATATTCAGTAATGCATCATAAATATCTATACTATCTGTTGAGTATAGAACACACACTGGGTTGTTTTTTTGTTCAGTAACATGAGATATTACATAGTGCTTATGGTATGCTGATTGTTAGCCTGACAGACATTTCTTAAAGCGGCTAATATTAAATTTAAAGATGATACATATGCAAGATGATTGATTTGAGTATTGCGAAGTTTTAAATGGAGGAAATTAAATCAAGTGGAATATACAAGTTTAGTTTATGATTCTCTTTCAAACTACAGGCTGGTTTAGGCTGTGTGCAATGCTATGCCCACTCCTTTTTCCTTATAATGTATGAGGTGAAAATACTAGCGTTATATAGTTTATTGTGCTGAAAATGAGAGTTATAATTAGATTTATGTTTCCATCAAAACTTCTCCTAAAGCTCTTGTTAGAAACAACTTGTTTTATTTCTTGTACTGCCCTTTTAGTAAAATAAAAAAAGGTAAAATATTTAATGCCTGGAAGCAGGTGGGTGAGAATCATAAAGCACCTTTATTCAAAAATATTTATTGAAAATGGATATTTAGGAGGAAGAGCCCTGTGGCTGGAACAGCAATTAAAGTAATTCCCACAGCAAGCACAGACATGAAACTTCAAAAACCATATTTGAGATGAGCTACAAAAGGGATGAAGAAAAACTTCTGCTTTGGAGCAAGTAATTATCTTATTTACCCCACATTGCATAAAGGCATTAGCACTCAGTTTATCTTGGAACACAAGTCCTTCACTCATTGCTAACTCTTTCTGTTTCTGTACATGAATTACATATTCTGAGGCAACATCGTACCGGGAGAGCGGGTTTAATATATTGTTATACAATTTCACACTAATTGCCTAAATTTAGTAGTTGTCAACTGATTAATATCTGTATTTATTTCAAATAAGCAAACTCTCTCTAATATTGTCAGTAATACCAGACTAATATGCAGCCTGAACATTGGAACCAGTTCTGGGGTGATGGTAGTTCTTTGGGAGAGTTCAGGTTCAAACTAGATATAGGTCATTTATTAAAGAGGTCATAGAAGTAGGATAAATTCTTTCCTCCTCTAGAATCCCTCTCTCTTTTTCCCTTCATACATTTCTTATTACCAACATGCCTGGTTTTTTTTTTCTCAGAACCCTCATTTTACCAGTATGTTAGAATTCATTTATCTTGCTGATATTTGTTATGTACTTAATTTATTGTCATTGACAGTTCAGAGTAGTGCTCTCCCTGGAGTTTTGCATTCTATTTTCTCTTGAAACATTACTGCCTTGCTCTGATAGTCTCTGCCAGTGAGAACAGAACAAAAAAGAAAACAGAGAGGTGATGTCCACATTTAAAATACACTTCAAGGAAACCAAAGATCAGAAGCACAGGCATTGGAGTAAGAATTATTCAGAACTGATTTGTTACCATATGCAGGAGCTGCCTCCCTTCCTGGATAGTTTTACTTATTAAACATGTGAGAGTCAAGTCTTCCCATTTGCCTGAGAGAACTCAAATTGATTCTTAAAGGGAACCATAATTTCTAAATGAGATTCATCTATAGATCAATAGCTTGGGTGAATTTTGACTGTGGTTAAAGCTCAGCACAGCATTTCAGGCTGGATGACCCCAGATGAGGTTTTACTGGCTTAGCATTTATTAGCATTCAAGTTTCAAACTTTGGGTTCTGTGTGAAGCTAATTATTGTACTATGTTATGCAACTTCCATAATTTTTGGTTACATTGTAGCTGGTCCAAAAGGGCAAATACATTGGACATGGACAGATCAAATAATTTTGCTTGAGGAAGGCATCCTCACAGCCTAATTTCCGGGGAGCTGCAATTAGCTAGGTACAGTGAATACAGTGGCAATAAGAGACAGCTGAAAAGGGACTGGCTGTTGCAGGTGCTCTCTGTATTGTTTCCTTCGGCCTCATTGTCTGTGGGATTTGAGCCTTATGTAAAACTAGGCTTTATGCAATGGCTTTGAGTCCACTGTGTTCACTGAAAGTCACTGGAGAAGGCTGCAGGTATTCTGCTGCTTTTTAAACTTTTTAGTCATATTATTTAGAGCCTAACAACTGAATTCCAGTGAAGCAGTATTTGCTGAGAGAATCCTTAATTTCAGAGAGAGTATTCGACATTTTAAGAACTGATGCTTTCCTGGATGGATTTGGCATTGTCAGCTTGTTTCACTGTTGTTTTCTGACTCTTTCATCTACTTTTTTCCTCTAGTTGTCATTGGCGTCAAAAGAGAAATAAGACAACTGATTCAAAGGTCAGAGACATCATTTCAGATTTGATGAGTCAGTGACAATAGAGCTCAGAGAAGTAGCCCTTGGCAAGTTTAAAAGTAGTGACAGTTTTGATGGTGAAATGGTTACAGGCAGCTGCAAAGGGAGGCTTCTTCCTACATAGAAACATAAATAATAAATGAAAACTTCTATTGATGACACATGCAACAGATTTAATAAAGGACAAGATTGGTCCTTAGTTATCATAGCCTGAAAAGTGATATAATTTGAAATTACAGCTGTTGCCACGAATGGGTTATGCTCACCAGCAGGTGGTAGGAAGCAGGTCCCTAGCGCTGAATCTCACAGCTTTGGTACATAAGGATAGAGCCTTTCCTAAACACAACCCTTGTCTTGCTCACGTGTATCCCTAGTGTAAGTGGTTCTGAATAACCAGAAGGTAATCTGCTAGTTATAAAGCGCTAGTTATAAAGCACTAGTAATGTGTATTTTTTCCTCCTGAAGCAAGGAGGAAACCAGAGAATAACAGTGAAATGTAAACTTACGTTAATAAGGACATGACATTTAAATGATAAGACCATTATTAATTCTCTTACTTCTCAAACTGAAGGTACATATTAAAATGAAAGGAATGAGCTGCATTAAGTCACATGGCTCCTGTTATGAGTCCTCAACTGGCAAGACTAAGTGCACTGCTCCACACCCTGGCCTTTCCATTCCCCATTCAATCACTGCAAAAGCTAGAGGAGGAATCAATGTAAAACCAAGTTTCTTACATGGGGAAGCCTGTGTGTTACCTGCTTTGATTTGCAATTGCAGAATTTAACCAAAAATGTGCACATGCAATTTCTTTCCTTTTGACTCAAATGTAAGAGTCTAAACCAGAGAGGAAATCTTTCATAATATTAACAAAAAACTTTCCTGCTTTATGCTTTGATTCTTGCCTAAAGTGGGAAAGTGGTCAAGTAAAAAGTAGGTCACTGAAATAATTGCTGTACTGAAAATAATATAGCTTGGCAGTTCTGGGGTTGAGCTTCTGTATGTCCATTGGACTGTAGCAGGCTTGAGATCTGTGTATTAACATAAAGATGGAAGTCTTTAGTATTTAATATTAATTGTGTACTTGTGCATAATCTCCTCTAAGAGGTGCTTTCTTGTCAGCTGGGTGAGATTTATTTTAATTTTCAAAGCTACTTGTCAACTATATTTATATACAAAAAAAGATAATTTATAATTTTCCTTGCAAATGTTACATTTTTATTTTATATAAGTCTGTGTTTATATATTTCCTTTCTGTTTTTTGTTGCTTTTGTTGTCCTGCTTTGTCTAGTTATTTAGCAATAAATTCCTTTAATTTTTGAACAGATTTTTAAGAAGATAGCTTTCTTCTTTTAGTAACATTCAAATTCATTTATATGACAGACTTTTACATTGAATAGGGAACAAAAAGGAAGGGCAGAGGAAGGTGGAAAAGGGGATCCAAAGGACAACTGAAGGGTCAGATTGGGTAGTCTTTGTTGCATTCATCCTCAACTGTTGCTTTATCTTATGTACATCGTGTACAATGGGAGAAAGCTTTGACTGTGTGAAATATGTTTTGCTGCGTTTTGTGATCTCAGGTCTTATATGTGCTATGTATATATATACATGAAATCATAGCTCAAAGGAATGTTTTAAATCTAGTAAATATAGTCTTTTCTAAATCATTTACATAGAGCAAAGTAAAGGTTATAAGGTTATGCCTAGTAGTATAAATACGTAAGTCAACAGGAGAAAAAGTCTCTACAAAACACAGAAATCATGTCCAAATCATAGGTTTTACTGAGGACAATATTAGAAAAATAAAACACGATTGTAATGTTAGAGACAATGCTATTGCTTCTTACGTTTCACAATTCCATTTTTAGGCAGCCAAAAGCTCTTGTGCGTTAAAAAGCCATTCCTCATGAATTATACATTTGTTCTTTTTCATTTGGCTCCAGTGTCGTTGTCATGAGTCCTAAGCTACTGAAGATGTATGTATGGTATGTCGAGATTTTTTGTTGGCAGTATGCACGGTTGTCTGTTCATGCTTTTTGACTTGTTCTGTATATTTAATGTTGACTAGATTATAGTCTTCCTTTGTGGCAGTGATACTTTTTTTTTCTGGTATTTTCATATCTAGTGCCTTGCTTCTGCCTAGACATTTTTATATATTGAATGTTTAGGAAGATGGGTATCAGATGTAAAAAATATCCCCTTAAATTTTTAAGGAATAGTAGTGCAAAAGTGTTCTTCAGTTTACACTTTGCAGAGAGAGAAGCAATAATGCTCAGTTTGTTGACAGTTTTAGATTATACATTCTGGGCACCTGTTTAACAGACCATGTTGTAAAATATTTTAGGGAACCATCCTACTTCTTGCGTTCATGAGCAAGAATACAGCCTACTTAGGCATGTTGGGAAGAATTTATTTTCCATCTGGTGTTTCAATGTTGAGATTGTATTACCAAAGTTACATAATTCTTATGGCATGAAGATGCTTACTGTAGCCCTCAGCTGTCCATCAGCAAGCCAGGACTTTCTTCTGCCAGTTGCAAACCCCCACCAAACTGTCCTGCATGCCAATGGGATGTATTAAAAAACCAACAAAGGGAGAGCCAAGTCACCTCCAAATCTGCGTGTGTTATCCATTTCTCACTATGATATTATTTCGTTGGTGGCTTAATTCAGTTTGAAATAATGGCTCTGCAGTGATTAGCAACACAATCTAGGGTGTGGCCTCCATTCTGTGCATTAGCAGGGATGATTTGTGACACATTGGTCAGCGATTTAGTTTCGTTGTCTTCTTAATCTGTAAAATGAGCAGCAATGTCCTGTTTCATTAATATATTCTGAAGGTAACTAGATCACATTTTGTGAAGCATTCAAGCGCCCTTCTCATGGAAGTCAGATAAAAATCCATCAATCAACTGCAGAAAACAAGACATTTTATGCTATTGAGAGGACAAATTAACATATTTGTTTCTCATTTAAAAGAATCCCTTTACTTTAGCCTCGAAGGATAGGCACCACCTAACTCAAAGTGTTTCCCCTGACCTCTGCTTCCTTTTCTCCTTAGCTATTTCCAACATCTTGGATGCCAAAGATTCCTTTTCACAGTCCTTCACAGTCACTTGTCGTGTGTAACCCTGAGTATGCTGCCTCTGCCTTTCTCAGCCCTGAAAAAGCCAAAATAGTTTTTCTGCTTTCCAAAAGCTTATTTCATCTGCAGTAGTTCTGCGCATTCTAGTCAGGAGTTTTTCTGCTTTGGTTGTTTAGAGGAGGGGTTTGGTGGTGATTTATAAGTATTTATTTTATTTGATTGCGTTGCTTGTTTAAGTGGGGGTTTATTTATTTAGTAGACAAAATAATAATTCAACATTCTATATTAGCTCCAGCATGTAACTTTATGGTTCACCACCATACAGGTTTGCAGATATAAATCTGCAGAATTTACTCAAACTGAACATCTGCTGAAGTTAATTTTTACCTTGATTAAAGCTACAGTCTGTTTCTTTCACTGTTAAATTCCTTACCATGGCTTTCTGTGGTATGATGTAGTTTTAAATCATAGGAGTTTGTAAGGTATGAGTAAATTTCAACAAAATGAGTTAATACAAGTTAACAGACTCAAAGCTGGTGGAGGAATTTTACTCATGTTTTAGTACTTCTGTATTCTGTCAAAATACCTCTCTCTGATTCATGGCAATTACGAACACTCAGGAGTTGTAAATTACTGTTATTTTGACACATTTATCTTTGCTTCCTTCTTTTTAATTCTGTGGTTATTCTAAGTATCTAGTCTTTTTTTTCTGAACTATACTTTTGTTTGTACTCATATTTGCCATATTGTTAAACTCTGGAGCAGTATTGCGCTGGATTTTTCATGGGCTTTAGTAGGAAAAAGAACTGAAATGGAGGGCAGCCTTTTCCATGCTCTTCAGGGGAAGAGAGCAGGGCTAGGTTGAAGGGTGCTGCAGGTTACCCTGCCATACCAGGGCAGGGGACGCGTGTGTGGGCAACAGGAACAGATGCTATATTCCTCTTCCTGGCCCTAAGCACCATGTGAGCCGTGCTGCAACCTGAGCTTGAAATGCAGAATTAAGCATAATATTGCCAAGTACAGCTGTCGCATGCATGTGAACACCAGTGCAGGCTGTACTGCAGAGCCTGTGGGATGTGGGAGAAGGACCTCCATCTTCCTTAGCCTCAGAGATCACTAGGACTGCTTAAAATTATATTACTGCTGCTATTAGTAGAAAGAAACTCTATGCATGTTTTATAGATCAGGAGAATAAATATGGAAGTACAAATGACTCAAAGAGATGGGTAAGATGTTCTTGCAACTTCTTGCTTTACTAAAAAATTGAAAGATATATCTAACATTAGGAAACTGACCTTGATCTATCTTTATTTTCTTTGTAATAAATTGAGGATAATTTTAAAATGCGTTCAGTTTCTCACAGCAGTTTAAAAGTGACAGAAGTTCTGTAATCAAAAAGCTGATAACAGGGCAAAGTATAACGTTATTTTAGAATGTACTTGTGGTAAATACTGGTAGGTTATAGCTGGCCTAAATATAGGAACTAACGTAGGAAGTTTCCATGCTCTATGTAAATGACATTATTGTACTGTAAAGAGTTCATAAAAACACCATTTTACCTCTTTCAAATCATCAGCGTGTATGGTTTGTGTTTATACTGCATAGTTCAGGTTTTGACTTCTCATTTTGACTTGTAGAACAATGTTATCTTTATGTATTTTTCAGACATGCTCACACAGTAGAATTTCCCTTAAAATGAAATTTGGAGTGATGATGACTGTTGTGAACATGTACCAGAGCTCCATTTATCCTTGATAGACTGCGTCCCCTTCTGTGTATGGCCTAAAATAGAGACGGGGGGGAAGTGCAAATACAAGCTGAATGTCTTTTTCTTACAATGGGAAACTGAGCTGCAAGGCCTCCCTCTAACAGGATTGTGATAGTGTCAAGTGAAAGTCTTTTCTTTTTCATGTACTCTATTTTGAAATATTTAAATCATTCAAATCAAAAAGCAGGTTAAAAAAACCCAGGCAGTGTATTCCCTTTTATCAGTAATTTGGATGGGTGAGAAATGAAAGTTAAGTGGTATGTTGATAGTGCTAAGATTAATAAATGAACTAGAAAATACTTCCATAAAGCAGGAGGCAGAACTTTGGAATCACAAAAGCAATGAATGCTACGGTATACTACCGACTGCCTTTTATCACAACACCTATGATTTCCTTTTCTTCCAAGCTGGCACCATGATTAGCTTTGTAAGTATTTATAGGATAGTTTTAGCCAAAATAGAAAACGCTGCATATCTTTTCCACCACAAACCTGTGGAAGTAGAGGGTCAAATGGCTTTCACAGCAGTGTTCAAGCAGCAATATCGGAAATCTCTTTCCAAAAAGCAAACTATTCCCCAGGCCTATCACAATATTTGTCAGATGTTGACTGGTCTGTTTGCACCATTACCACTGTGGATCAAGGGTCAGCACGACAGCAGGAAGAAACCTGTCATTTGAAAATGGACTCGAAAGGGTAAAGAAGGTGAGGCCATGTGGAGGGAGGTGAGTTGGACAACAGTGCTCAGAGATGCTGCAGTGCGAGGGAGTGAGGCTAATCCTTCCTGATGTGATGGCTGGGAGCGGAGGGAAGCCGTGGCCTCTTGGAGCAGGGAAGGAGAGCCCTCCCCCATGATAATGTACATGCAAATACACACTGAAAACAGCCCTTAAGAAAATAAATATTAAGGGTTCTGTTCATCCCTCCAGTTACGTCTTTACGTACCTATAGTCAAACAGATCCATCAGAACTAGACACTTCAAGGGACAGCCACGCTGCTAATGGGTTTCATACAGCTTCATGTCAGTCCAGCTGACCTGACAGTATACCAGACAAATGCAGAGGATCCAGCATTTTCCAAAATGATAGCTATCTGTACCCTGCGGTGCTGGAAAGGCTGCAATAGTGAAGGGACAGCGTGGCATATGTGCATTAGCACTGCAGGAACACCTGCAATTTCCAGCACAGACACAAAAGAGGTGTGCAATGAGTTAGTTTTTTAAAAAAATGAGTTTGGTTTAACTTAGCAAAGATAACTAAAACCAAGACCTGTGGAAGGGACCTGAAACAAAAATGTTTTAATATCATTGTAAAGAATGCAGTAAATACTGTGGGGAAAAAAAGTAGATGCTATGTGGTTTCAGTAATAGTGTATGAGTGCAGACTTGACCAAAGTGTTAGTGCAATTTTCTTGCATGTACCTTCAGAGGAGGAGATAGCCCATACCACCCCATTCTGGCAAGTTTGTATTCCTTTTTCTGACTTGGTAAGGAGGGAGTAAATCCACCTTCCTGAGCTTCATGGAGGTGAAGTTAAAGGAAATGGCAGTCATGCCTCCACACATACAATTTGAATTCTGAAAAACAGAATTACTTGCATAGTGCAAAGTGAGTTTCTCTTAACCCTGCAATGTGCTTGGGACTATGCAAAAATTGCCTGTCTCTCATGAGAATCAAATAAACTAATATTGAAAAAGGAACTTGGATTTAGACCATCAAAGTAACCCAGAAGGTTTTAGACATTTATTTTGAACTTCTTTGAAAGGTTTCCTAACTAAGATTTAGAAAACAATGAAAAAATGTCAACATCATTTAAAAGCTGTTAAGAAGTGGGTCAGTTATTTAGGTAGCATCACTTACGTGATGTCCCAAGTGCATTGAAGAGGTATTTTCTCTCAGAGTTTCTGGAAAAGGAAATGTACAAGTCACTGGAGAAGATAAAGGGGGGGTTTGATGAGAAAGAAAAGCAATTAGGAGGGCAGTGCACAAAAAAAATATCTTGAATATAGTTTTCTGAGACTGTAGGAAATATAAAGCTGCAGGATTCATTGACAAAGATGCAAGGACTTCCTTTTAATTTTACAAACGTGTTCTCTCTAATGCCAGCATGATTCCTAGCTGAAAGTCGATGTTCTTTGCTTGATGAAAGATTAATGGTTGTCCTGGAATGATTGGAGCACTGCATTCTGGTATGTACTGAAAACAGCAGAACTAGATAGCATTTAAATAAAACTGAGTTGCAGAAATGTGATAGCTAAACCAGGCAGGTTAGGTGTATGTTTGTGACTCTATCTGTTGCTGTGTCCATCTGCACAAAAATAATCAGCTACATTAAATTTACAGCAGACATCTCCACTCTCATTTTTTGCTGGCGAGCTGGCAGCATGGAAATAATTTATGGAAGTATGGGTAGATTGTTTCATACTAAAATTTACTTATCTATTAGGACCTTAGGAAAAATGACTAAAATAGAGAACACAGAAATAAGCTAAATTTTAAGTAAATCAAAGGTGAGGCGTGAACACCATAAAGTACATGCAGTTATATTTTAGAAAAGTCTGTCTAGTCCTCATTGCTTTAAGCAGCGAGTGAAAAAATGGCAACACTTAAAATACTGAATTCTCAGTGAGTTTATGTTCATGGCTATATTATTTTCCCTCATTAACAATCAAAGACCAGCAACAAAAGAGAAGCATTTGATTAAAACTTCTCAACAAAGAACAAGGGGTATGGGGTTAGTATAGGGTATCTCAAAGTTTAGGTTATGACCAGCTAAAATGTGCTGAGGTGCGCCTAAATAAACAAAATGGAAAAGCTCATTTCCCTCTGGTTAGAGACATGAGCAGTGGAGAGGATTGCTGTTGAGGGTCTACCAGGCAGGCACAGACAGCCCTCTCCTACCCCAGCAGCAGTAGCTTGGTGCCTCCTGGCTGGTGGTGCCCCCAATAGCCGCAGGTGGTTCTCACCCTCCTGCTGGTGTTGTGTGTGAATAGCTGTGCAAATACTGCCTGAACCAAGGGCAAGGCTGGTACTTAATGCTTTGGTATTCCAGGGCTTTTTCTTGAACCAAGAGTTCAAGAATATACGTGCTCAGGGATGGGTTGTGATTGGCATCAACAGCAGGGTTCTGGTGCACTTAGACCACACACAAGGACATAAGGCTGAGTGGTGCAAATGAAGAGGGAGATGGGGACTGGAAATAGGGGAATAGCTTTCTGAAAGATTTTTTTCAATGTTTCTTGGTTGGTTTGGGTTTTTTCTCCCAAAATACCCCTGACTTCTGAAACCCATGGAGGAAGCTAGTGCAGGTGAACTGTCTTTTAAACAGCTTTTAATAGCAATATTAATATTATGAATGTAGGACTTGAAGACGACAAAAGTCCAAACATTCATTTCTTCTTTGTTGCGTCACTTTCCTGGAAGGCATTATGTCAGCTTTTCTCTGCCACGCTCTCACTTTTATACCTCTGCTGTCATGAGGGCCTCAGAAGTCAGCCTAGACTTGCAGGGTATGGGAGAAAGGTGGCCACAGAAGTGGCATCAGTGCCTCATGTGCTGCAGAGCTACACAGCCCATCAGCTGCCTTGCTGATAGTGTGACAGCCTAAAGCATGTAAGTGTGCACCACAGGAACCAGGCAATCACACTGTGCGTGCTCATTAGGATCATTCCCTCTGCCTGCGTGGGGCTCGTGAACATGCTGGGCCAGAATGAGGAGCTGCAGCTTCTGTCAGAGAACCTCACAGTACAGCTTGTGTAGTCCATTGGACAAAGTATTGGTACTTCTGTAAAACCGATTAGAAATCAGAGGCAGGATGAAAACTGAATTTAATGGGGTTTTTTTAAGGGAAAGAGGGATCTAAGGACGAGTTGAAAATGGGTGTTAAACCAAGTAAAAGCGTAAGCAGCTTGATAGTACACAGGGGATGGTTTGTTGCAACTTGCTAATTCAAGTTGATATTTAAATCTTAGAAGTATTGAAGGGTTTAAAAACAAATAAAGGCCAGAGCATTCAAACCTGTACAACTGTACAAAACCCCTGTAACAGAAACAAGAAACTGCTCTCAAATACCAAACCTTCAAGTAGCCGCATTTAGAATGCTGGTTGGGAGCTCTGGGTATGTAGCTTGCATGCCGATCACCTGGGTGTCAGTGATTTTTCTCTGATTCTGTGCTGTGATAATAGATATTAAATGGGTTATTTTCTTAGCAATCTTTAAGTTCAGTTATTGGAATGCTGGAGGCGGATGGTTCTTGGAGGAAGTCTGTCAGCCCCAGAATTTGTTTCCCTGTTGGCTTGTCAAAGCTTTTCTCTCGACCTTCAAGGTGCAGAACAGGGTTCATCTATTCACTCAAACGTTTGCCCGAGGAGAGGAGACTGAGGGAAATCAAGCCTGTTCCTGGATCGTAGTCTATTTGGCTTGACGCTGTCAGTAAGCGTTATATATCACTGTAAATGTTTACTTAGCCTGTTGGTGAAGCACACATTATAAGATGAAGGATATACAAAAGCAGTGTGGATATGTGTAAGGAGGGAGACGGTTAAATGGCACTAAGGTAGAACAAAGAAATGAAATATGTTTTACTGTAATCCATCCCAATGCATCTGCACAGAGGTGGTTATTGGCAATTATTTTCTATGATTTTGGAAACTAAAGTGCATCTACTAAAATGGAACACCGTTGCTGTTCTTTATATTTTACATCTGTATGAAAATATATATTTAGATTTAAAATACAACACTGGAAGTTGTATGAAAGAAGTGGTTTTTACAGAAGGTTCATCTGCTCCTTTTTAGCATGCAGGCTGCATTAAAAGTAAAAGCTGAGTGTGAACAGGAGGAAAACCCTAGAGCCAAGGGTTAGTGTGTCTCTGCTGTTCTAGGCTGTTCATGGTGTGTCCCTGCTCACAGGCAATACAGCTTCTGAAACCTTTGCATGGCAAGGCTGATTTCAGCTTTCATGCACAGAAGCTCTCCATTAGCATTGCAAATAGGGCTATCAAGAGCCCAAAATATATCAGTTCAGAAGCTTTTGGCAATATTACCTAGGATGAAGAGGTCTGCCTGTAGACAAGTCTATTTACTTGCAAGGATGGATATTCACATTTTAAAGGTCTGCAACAAGTTGCTTTTACAGATGTGGTAGGTGGTCATGTTTCTAGTTCTTGAATTATCTTCAAATTTCAAGCTGTCTGGAATGTTTTGCCTGAAAATATTTTGCCCACAAAAATTGGAGTTTAAATCAAAACCAGAAGTTTTGTCTGGTAAAAGTAGTAATTAATTTTTTTAGATTGGAATTTTCTTTTAATTGTAACTTTTGTTCTGTTTCTGCTTGGAAACAGAATAAGAAACAGCTGGATCAAAATAAACCGAAAATTTCCTTGGAAATTTCCTTACTCAGTTTTGAGCAGGAGAAGGAATTGCTTTTTCTGCCAAACTTTTCATATAAATATTTTATAAATCTGAAAAGAGGTATTGTTGAAATAATGAAGAAAAATAGTTCTTTCTCTGCTTTTACAGAATACATTCAAAGAGTATCTTCTTATTCTGTGGTCTTTTCACTCATTTATGCCCAGCAACAGCAATATGGATCCATTGCTGTGCTTTCCCCATGTAACAAGCCACTCTGAACGCAGAACAGCGGGTATAAATTCTCTCTAAATATGAATCTGAATGGCAATATCTTACACCATCTTTGCACAGGTGCCTATATAACGCAGTGTTGCATTGTATTTGGCGAGCATTTTTGCAGTCACTGCGGCACATGTGAAGCCTCTGTCTCATCCCATCCAAGTCAAAGCCGTTATCACTATGTGATTGCAGCTAGCATGAAGTGGTGCAAATGCTCCTTTCCGTTTACTGTCACTCAGTGTGAAAGTAGAGCACAGCTGGATCAGACTACTGGCTAGACCATCTGACTATGGAGGAGAGGGAATGAGAGAGATTTCATGAGTTTGGATGGGGGGAGTTGAATAATTTCTAGAGACTATAAAAATCAGCTTATGTGTCAAATTTCTGAGAAGTTATTTCTATGAATAAATGTAATCAATATCAAATTTGCAACCATCCCCCATCCAACACGCTTGGAGAAAAAGCTCATCTCTGAACATGTCTTCAAATGTTCTGAAGGTGCCGATCTGAGCACCCTACTTATTGCTAACATATAATGTTTAAAAAATAGTAATTTGCCATGAAATTTTGTAGGCAATGTGTTAGGAAAGGAATTAGGAAATACAGTGAGTAAGAAATAGATTAGCTTAGGCTATTATAACCAACCTAAATTTTTAAATGGCTGTCCAGTTTATCTCTCCTGCAGCTGTATCAGACCTTTAATAGGATTAGGCTCTTCCTTAAAAGGCAATTTTTTACTTCATTTTTTTTTTTTCAGAGACATAGGTTTCTGGCAGGGAGTAGTATTCCAGTTACACACACATTCACACGCCAAGAAAAATGCACTTTAGTAAAGGCAAAGAGGGGGCACCTACATAGACTTAATCAGGATGAGAACTCATTTCAGTATGGTGTGTAGTGGTACAAAATGTCTGCATAGCTCTAAGTGCTGTTCTTTATTTTGTTTAGATACAAATACTGTTACAGGAATAACTTTATGGCTTGATATTGGACTGGATGAATCTCACAGAAATCCTCTCTTCACAAAAGGAGGTGAACGACTCCACTGTTTAAAAAAACCCACAAAGGCTATGCTTTGCCAGCTCTGACCTGAATAAGGTCAGATCACAAGTGCCCAGTGAACTGCAAATGCTAAGATGCCCACAGAAAGGATGGAAATCCTGAAGTTCATCTTTTCAGTGATCTCAGCTGTTAAATGTCTGCCACATTCTTCCTGTAAATTTGCCCAGTAAGTGGAACATCCTGATTAGAAATCATCCTGACACAGCTGGCACCCAGGAT
>JBCJKH010047570.1:0-28426 GCA_039877255.1 Loriculus beryllinus
GGCTCCGGCTGCCCCGCAGAGCGGCCGCGGCCTGGAGAGCCGGGCGGGGCCGATGCAGGGGCCGATGCGGGGGCTCGGCGCTGGCGGCGGCGTTGCCGGCAGGGCGGGCAGCTCTAGCTACCGCTTGTCCCACAGAAACATGAAGTGTTTCACTTCGCGGCTTCGTATGAGTGTGTGGTGACCGGGGACGTTAAACCCTGGCCGCGGCAGCGATGCAATGAAGGCGGAGGGCTCCGTGGGCAGCCTTGCGTCAACATGGGAGAAGTCGGGCACGAGGGAGAGCCCACAGAATTATGCCGGGGTTGCCACATTCCCAAGGGGTCTTTCTCCCCTGCCTGCTCATCGCTGCTGGTGCTGGGGCTTCAGTGCCTGTCTCATACACCCAAGCTGGTGGGGTTACAGAGGAGTCCCGCTGCCAGACCACTGGCTGCCATGTGTCCACTGCGTTCCACTATGAAAGGCCATTACCATACAAATCCCTCATCAGTGCCTTTACCGGCCACACTTCCCCCTGACATCCCAACGGGAGTGTTAAGAGCTGTCCTGACCAAACCTTCTTCCCATGCAGGTGTCTCCGATCCCAAACTGGGGACAGTAGCTGTGGCTGACATGAGCCACACTCCATCCGGAAGCACATTAAGAAGGCAAAACCATCCTCTGGCTGTGACAACAGGAATGGCCCCTAAGGGACCGTGGCCCATGGGACACAGGAGAGGGCAGAAGACTGCTCTCCATGCTGGCTAGCGCTTCAGCAGGGGCAGTTCTGGGGCTGAGCATTTTCCTGCCAGCTGGTTATCTGGTAGTTGATCTAAGCAGGCTGGTGCTGGGGCCCCATACCCATACCCATACCCATGCTGGGGCCCCATACCCATACCCATTCTGGCAGCTCAGAAAATGACTCCCTGGCAGACACAGGCTCGGGTTTGTGGCATTCCCTGCTCTGGGAGCATGACAGCTCTTTCCCTCTCCCTCGGGCCTCAGCCTTTTGGGACTGCCAGTCTGTGACTGTGTGTGAAGCGCACCCCAAGTGCCAGGCACTAGGGAATTTGGGGTGACTTTGTGTCAGTGGGTCTGGGTGAGTCTGATCCACACCACCATCTTCCAGCCCCGTTGGCCACAAACACACACACACATCTAGTGGCTCTTTCTTCCCTCCGCCAGCAAAATAACTGGCACATTGAAAAGGGAGCCGTGGCTCACAGCTGGCACAGACCAGCCATGGCTCGCTGGCCCCAGCCGCTTCACTTCGAATTTGCTCGCTTGCTGTTGCCTCTTCCTTCCCCCTTTTCCTCCCAGAGACACACAAAGAGAGCTGGCAGGGCTGCCCGCCAGCGCGGCGGGCACCGCTCACTTTGCCAAGCGGGGCCCCTCTGTGCCCCCTCCCAGCCATCCACCCAGCTGCCTTGCCCCCCTGTCACCATTGTGTTCGCTTGCCTTTGAAATTGGCAGGACACATTGGCTACGCTCTGATGATGAAAAGAGAGGAAGAAGCACCTGCTAGCGTTTGGGGCTTGGGTTTAGAGCAGTGCTTGTGCTGAATACATACACCCTTATTTGGGTGCTTGAGGACGGAAGAGTTGGAGAGGGGCTTTTATTCTGCTGCTGACATATTCAGCCGAGCACAGTGTGGCAGTTTGCAGACTGGTTTCCCCCCACTCTGCACACACACAAAACTATAATTTTTAAGCACTTTATGTGCTGAATACTCAAGTGGTTTTTACCTTGCGATGGGAATACTGTTAGAAAGGACTAAACGGACTAACAGCAGCATTTGCCCTGTTACAGTAGTGACAGTGTGCCTTGTCACCCGCATACATCATGCCTCTTGAAAGCATTTTGGGACCACAACGACTTCAACCTGTAAGACACATTTTAATACCTAGGAGGAGACAGGCAGTCTCTAACATCAAGAGAGAAGTGAAGAACATTTTTCCTGGATCTGGGAACTAATAGAGTGAGGGTAAATTACTCGTGCCAGCTGGTTGTCGGCAGTTTGCTCATTTCCAAGGCATAGATCCAAATGGATGACCAAACCCAGGCTTGGACTTTATTCTCTCTCACTTCCTATGACTTTTTCATGGGTTTTATTAATGTATATATAGAAGGGGGAGGAAGGTGGGCCTTGAGCATTTGGCCTGAAGCAACTAGAGGTTATGAGCCCTGTATGCTCCAAATCAGGCAGCAGCTCAGGACTGCCCATGCACAGATTGCTGGTAGCAGTGAAGTGCAGCCTGGTGTCACACAGGCATAGCAGTGGGTCTGATGGCAGTACTGACACATTTGCCTGGCATTGCACCTAAGCTAATAGCCCTGGGTTTGTTAGCTTGGGCACAGAACCACACTGACATCAGAGGAGCTGCACTGGCTCCTAGCACACCAAACAGGGTGCCTCTGGGCTGTTTCCTCCCAATACTCATGCTGAGTAGGTGCAGACAACTTGAGGGACAGGACAGCTACAACATTCAGGGTCTCTTTTCATCAATTTTTGTAGTATTTACTGAAGGTGAAGCCTCAGTAGTTCCTCAGCTTTTGTTCCTGCCTACAAAGTGGAGATGGCCCCGAATAGGTAAGCTAAGTGAGTGCATGGAAGCAGCTTTGTCACTGTGATCACTGTGATGCCCTGCCTACCCTCTCTTCTTTTTGCACATTTTCAGCCTTCAAACTTGCAGAGCATCTTGCACCTGAATCTGCCTCATGTCTCCACATAGGGCCCAAGAGGAGGTTTTGGGGAAGCAGCTACCATCACTCAGATCTATAGTCAGCAGAGTTCTACATGGTTTAGCTGCTGGATTCTAGGATTGGAGTCACCTCATACAAAAGTAAGCCAGTATATAAAGTTAGGTGAATTGTATACAAAGGGTTTTTCCCTCTCCCCACAGACTGTAAAGGAGTCCAGGACGTATGGCTCCACTATAATGTGAGGAGAGAGAATTCTCGCTGTTGCAGTCTAGAAGTCCTTAAATTTTCCAGTAACCCAGGGCTTTGCACTGGAGATCTGCCTTGATCCCCTCCCATTGCAGCAGGACTCCTCACATTCCTCATCAATTGCCTGAGGGCCTCCCAAGGCACATGGGACCCCAATAATAACCTCTGCACAAGGCACACCAGAGCTGGCCGCTGTTATGCTGGTGATGGGAGCACTAGCTTGTATTTACTGTGTAAGACTGGAAATGGAACTATGGAGAGATTTGGGGTTGATGCCTGGCCTGAGGGGCTGCAGAGCCTTTACATTTCAGGTCATCTTCCTGACCATCGGATGTCAGCCTGCTGGGGCAGCTCGTGCAGGAGAAGCCTGGGCCAGTGGTTCCTGTGTCATCTACCAGGTGCTTCAGTGCTGGGTATTGAGGGTCAGGGAGCCATACCACATCAGCCGCCCCATGGAGCTGGCCCTGCCTGCCCAGGTATTGAGCAGCTGGGTACCAGGAATGTTCCACAGGTTGAGTCTGACTTACTAAATATTAGTTTGCCAAATCATTTGCAGCCAGTGAAATGTAAACTGCTTCCTGCTAAAGGGTCATTTCTCTAAATACTGAAGGCAGTGAAGTTAGGAACGCTCACTTTGTGTCAGCAGACATGATGCCTCAGTCGTTGAGTGGGAAAAAGCCCCGAAGAAGTGAGAGGTGCAACGATGAAAGGCCACAAACAGCTGCTGAAAGTGCTCATGAAACAGGAGTAACTTTGCATAAATAACTAAAACAGATATAAAGCTTGGATTGATTAAATGGTTGAATTCAGGAAAGCAGGTCACCTGCTGGAGAGCAGCTTACGTAAGGTGATTCAGGCTATTTCTGAAGAGGGAAAATATGCAACAGCTTGTTGGCTAAAGCACAGGCTATCCCCCTCCTAAGTAAGGCCACAGACTTCCAGTGACCCTTGTCATCGCCTTGCAGTCCCTCTGCTCTTAGAGACTACTAATGTCCCTCTGCCTGCTCTTCTGCCTCCAGAACCAGAACACACATGTGCACGAATGCACACACACACATATAAACAATTCCAAAATTGCTGAAATTCATCCACCTACGTAAGAGCAATTTCAAAGGTGAAATTCAGAGGTGGTAAACCTTTCTGCTGTCTGTCAAATCACACCCAGAGCTCCATTCTTTAGGTAGCATGATGGCCAAAATCACCAATGGAAGATATGAGCACTTGAAAATCAGAATACATTCATTTTTGTGTCTAACCTCAAATAACTGCTGGGAAATAATACCCGATTATCTCCTCTGAGGACCTTGCAGGTTGCTGTAAGAGCTGGAGACCTTCAAATCCCTATGATCGCATGGGTCAGCTGGCAACTGCTACCAATCCTGCCTGTGTGATCAGGTAGGCTGGAAACAGAAAAGCCATTTGCTAACTCAGTTTGTTGCTGTAACTTGCAAGAGCTGGGATCCAATGGCCTGGATATTGCAAAATGGCTTGGCAGAGAGCCTGGATACACATCCTGGTTCATCTCTACTTTCTCTGTAATTTGGCCCAAGGAGTCAAAAGCAAATGAGGGAGGATGTAGCAGTAACATGGAGTGAGCTGGAGAGGTTAGAAATATGAGCAGGAAATAACCAAATCAGACTGCGCCTGGGAAAACTGAACTTAAGACATTTGGGGGAAACAATTGGGAACACTGCTAGTGAATAGGACAGAAAAACCTGGAAAGCAGGGGTGTCAGTTAGCAGCCATTGCTGCAATATGGGACAGAACAAGCCTATGTGGTTTGTTGCTGCCTGCTGAGGTATAGCACTGCAGAGTAAGGATGTACTGGTGTTGCAGCAGGGTTTTGACAGAGCTGCATTTGGGGTGCTGCAATCGTTACTGTACACCTCAGACCCAGGGTGGTGCAGACAGGCTGGAGGGCTTTCAAAGAGCACCACCACACAAGAGGTGGGAGGGAATGGCTGGATGAGGAAAGCCTGAAAGAATTCTGCATAAACAACTTTTCCAAATGATGACTAAAGGAGGAGGAGGATATGATAACCCTCTGCAAGTATTTGAAGGCTATAAACACCAAGGATGGCTCATTTGGGATAAGATTAGATGAAATGGGATGAATTTACAGGCAGGAAAATATGTGTTTTATGCAAGGACACAGGTACAAAGTAAGAGAAGATTGTAGAGTTTCCCAGAGTAAGGGGCAGAATTCTCCTTGGCATATACAAAACTGATTCGGGTATGGAAAGAAAACAAGGCCATGTGTTGCTGGAGCAATTCAGCACATGAGAAGTAGATGAGGTATCTCCTTTACCTTCAGGTATTTTGCTCTGAGGCTTGCTGTTCTGCAGAAAAGAAAAACTCGCATTCATTGCCTTGCTTAAAATTCCCACCAGAAGCAAGTTGAGTACAAAAGTAGGTGACAAGATTCTTTTCCCATGCTGATGAAGGTCATTGCTCATCATAACCTGGAGCTTCCCCTGCTTGGACAATGAAGGAGGTGCAACATCATGCTTTGTGTGGGTTTTATTGAGAATGGCCAAGAGGACAAAAAAAAGAGATAGTCAGCTGCAGCCAGCTATCACCTGCCTCACTGGCAGCATGCTGACAGTTGTGAGGTGTTTTCATCCCACACTACGTTCTTCCTGGAAATGAAATTCATATTAAGTCAGGGTGATAGTGACAGAATGTTTCTCCTACCCTGTGGCAGTTGATTGCCCTCTGGAAGTGAGGCAAATAGGCTTTACACATCTCCAAAAGGAGCTTCCATACTGGCATAAAAATTGAGTTTGCAGTCTTGTTCCTGCAGAGAGCAAGGCCTGGTTGGACCCCTTCTCATCCATGGAGGGAAGATGATCCTTATACTGAAGCTTCTCCCAGCATGGCTGCATCTTTTTAGAGAAGCAGGAAACATACACTGCCCTATTGAGAGGTCCATCCTACACAGCTCTCAGCCCACCTTGTATGCTGCTGCCAGACATAAAATGTTTGAGTGCTTCAGGCCCCTCTGGCCAGCACAGTAAACAGAAACAAGAAAAACTAAGGAGTTTCAGGGAGATTTGCTTCATCTTACAAATGGTGAGGTGGCTCATGAGAGAAGCACAGGTCCCTTCACCTCTCACTGGAATTGACACAGAAGGTGAAGCCATACCTCTTGCCTTTCAGTGCCTATCTGGAATGTCCTGTGTCACTCTTTGGGTGTTATTTGTGATCCCCATGACCACACAGCAACTCAGGTTCTCAACTTCAGGTGCTCCGAGCTGTAGTGCAATATGACTATCATAATGCAATCTGTCTAACAGATACAGTACAAACGTCCAGTCTGTTTATTTATTTTCTAAATAAAACCAATGGCCAGGCACTCTCTGATATAAATAGGACAAGAATTTTTGTCAGGAAAAGACATTTTGACACAGTTAAGCAAAACTATACATGCAATCTATTGGGAGTGTTTGTTGGCCAGGCACCCAGTGGATGAGCTATAATTAATTCCTGGATTGCAGTGATAATCAAACCAGGGAAGGGGCACTCCTGTTCCACTGCTAAGTTTTCTTCCCAGTAAAAGTGAGGCACAATTTTTCACCTCCTGTTTTGTTCAGACTCTTTGCAGGTCTTGGCTTTTACAGGCATTTTAAAGGAAAAACTCAAGACTTGGATGCAGTCCTGTCACCTGCTGACGGCTCTCTCCACTCCAGTCAGTGTAAAGGAGGCAGAAAAGGTTTATTCCCTCCTCTCTGTCTCTCTGTCTTCCTCTCGCACTCCCCTAAATCTGTGTAATCTGTAGAGGCCAGGGTATTCAGTGATGCTCCTTAAAATGTCAGGCTCACCATTGCACACCCAGGGCACTCATTCCTGTTGACATCAATGGACAATGAAGTCAGTGGGAGCTAGGGAAGCAGAAAAAGCCTACAGCTTTCTTTACGACGAGATTAGTGATCAGAGTAGCTTTAAATTACATTAAACTCCGCTTGTGTCATTAAGCAGAGTTGTCAGGCTGTCCAGTCCAACACAAACACACAAACATTTCAATAAGCTTTCCCTTCTTGTGTGACTCAGGAAAGAAACGTGTGTCTGACACTCACCTGTGCTGCACTGACAGGCTGTGCCAAGGCTTTCATGGTGCTGGTGATGGACAGTACATGAGGAAAATGGATTTTGCTGCCGTATTTCAAGCTTTTATAATGCATCACACAGAAGTGTTTAATAAATACAGAGTAAAGTGAAACATGAATCATTCTAAGAGAAGCCTGAGGTGATCTGAAAGCAAGCACAAATCTGTCACTCTGCTTCCCTGGGACAAAACCCTAGCATCCCTTATTTTCAGACTGCAGAATTGAGTTAGCAGCTACTACAGACTCAGTTGTTCTTTATCTAGTTGCTTCCAAGCCTTATCTAACATATTTCTTAATGGGAAGACAAGACTGCTTACAGAAATCATGCAGAATCTGAAAATAAACATTGACCAGAGCTAAAATTTCACTTTGGAACCCTGAACTATTGCTGTCTGTCACCTTCCTCACATTTAAAAGGATCTTGGTATTTTCACATTCAGACAAATACATGCCTTTTCCATAGATGAGACTCATATCCCCAGATATGTCTAATAACACTTCCAGTTTAATTCTGGAAGTTATTTTAATGAGGACTGTCTCTCTTCTAATAAACTGATATAATGGAAGCTCATTAAATATAACTGAAAGGTTTCTCTTGTACTAAATCATTGTAATATTTTATCATGTATGAAAGCATAGGTGATTCTGAGCACTGCAAAACATCCTGTACATGAGCTTGTACGAACACATGATTTTACTGAGGAGTTATTATTTGCCTGGGCTTTCTCCAAAGAAAAGCAAAGACTTGATGCTTCTACTTCATCTTTCATTTTCTGCTGCACTGGACATGTCTTAGGGAAGCCAAGGGGATGTCACAACGGCCGCATCTATGTGCACATTGCCTTGTGGCTTGGTCACAGCACAAGACATCACTGGGCAGCAGTGCTGCTCCAGCACCAGCTGCTTAGGGAATTTTCAAGTGCTAAAAGGGACCAGGACCTGTGTGGCACAAGGCATTTAATTATCATGTTAAATAATCACATGTACATGTCTAACAGTGCCAGTTGAGCAAGAAAGCAGCATAACTGTTTGAAGGAAAAAGTCATATTTGCAAACTTTCCTCCCCACCTAGGCTGATTGTTGCCTTCTGAATAGTAAAGGGGAATCTGTTTTTTTGGAAGCAGGACATACACTGGAGCTTCTTATTAAATGAGCTGGCTGAACTGCAACTGCTGAAGGCAATGGTGAGAACTCGCCAGCTTCTTTTGAAAAGCATCCTCTTGTTTTGGGCATGGCTTATGCTGTGCAAGTTTATTGCAGACGCTGAACACTGCCTCAGAGGGTAGGGGTATGCACTTTGGTGTACATCATTACACATTTCTGGAACGCTGAAAAGCTGCCAGAACAAGTTATCTTGCTCCACCTGGAAGCAAGTGAAAAGGAGATTTCTCTCTCTTTGATTCCTTGGTGTCTCAGCCAGATGAACTTGGAAACTCCACCTGCCAAATTCACATGGTTTGAGAGGGTTCATATCAAACCTATGGGACCTTAATGTGCTTTCCAGAGCTTTCTCCTGGCATTCCCCCTCTAGCAGTCCCTTCCAGCTCCAGTGGCCCTAAGGCCTGACACAAAGGAGAATACCTCAGTCACAGTCCTTTAGCTGCCACCTGGCATGAAGCTGGCCCAGCACATACACACTCATTTCTCCCATTTGGGCCATCTTCACTGGAGGGCCAAGCAGCAGTGTCCTGTGCAGGCAGCAGAGAGCAAGCAGGTATCTCATCCAGGATCGATCAGAAACAGACATGGTCTCACTGCAGCTACTGTTGCCCTGAAAATATTTGTGCCGGGGACAGAAAGCACTCACGCTTAAAAAAAGCCAACGGAAAACCAAAAGCCAAAGGAACCCATCATTCCTCAGCAAGACCTGCTTTAGAGACACTATGAGGTGTTCTAAGCGTAAGGAGTAACATCAGCTTTCAAACCACCAGTCTGGAGCAGTGCTGGTCAGGAGGGGTAGAAGTGCAGCCTTGCTGGTAGGTGCTGCAGGGGCCCACAGGAAGAAAATCAATGCTCCTTTGGGCCTTGTGTACTGACACAGTCACTTCCTCATTATTGTGGAGAGACAGCTAAAAAAAAGCTGCTGCTATCAGAGAAGAGGGTTAACGGTTGGACTTGGTGACCTTAAAGGTCTTCTTCAAGCTGGTTGATTCTATGATTCTATGATAAGGGGCAATTGTTTTAAGTGGAAACAGAGTAGGCTTACTCTGTAGGACATAAGGATGAAATTTTTTTTACAATGGGAGTAGTGAGACACTGGCACAGGTTGCCCAGAGAACCTGTGCCCATCCCTGGCACTGTTCAAGGTGTCCTTGCCTGGAACTGGATGAGCTTCAAAGGTTCCTTCCAAACCAAGCCATTCTATGATTCTATGAGCCTCATGCAGCAGAGGGCCAGTGAAGAGGGAGCTGAGTTGCTGGGTGCATTGAGGGGTCAGGCAGGGCATAAAGACAAGACTCTGAAAGGCAGCTTTGACCAGGCATGTTTTGGTCATTGACTACTGGTCATTTGGTCTCAATATGCTGTAAAAACATATCAGATCACAAGGTTCTGGCTGCTGGGAGCTCATGAAAATGAGAAGGCACCTGGGGAAATCTTGAAGCAGCAAGAAAACAGGAGGTTGGAGGCAAAACTGCAATTTTAAAATCCCTTTCTTCTCTAGAGTTTCATAGTCTACTAGGTTTGGCCTAAGCTGACAAGAATGATTTGGTGTGTTTCCTGTTACACATGAAAAATGACATACACACCAGTAACATCAATATTATTATAATATTTTAAATTGGACTTCACACATAATTTTTTCTAAAAATATGTATTTTGAGATTTATAGTTCATCTTAGCCTGGCTTTCATCATTGAGCGTGACCGGAGTTTTGGGAAGAGTGATGAGATACTGGGTCTCCCAGGCAATGCCCATTGCTGCCCAGAGCTGAGTCAGTAGTGCCAATGTGCCACCTGCATCTTTAATAATGTCAAACAGCTTCAAAACACTGACATCTGCTCATGAAGTTTGCAGTTTAAGTGATTTCTCAGATATGCAAGTCAACACTCCCTACCTGGATCCTTCCTTGGAAAATGTTTGACATTTCTATAGCAGGCATTTGCTCACTTAGGAAAAAATTTTCCAGAGAAAATAAGGGCTTTCTACTCGGCCAATTCTTAGGCACACCACAAGTGAGCTCCCCTATCCTCTGTTTTCTCTACGCTGTCATGTTTCTACAAGGGAGAGATGCACCACGGCCATCAATCTTCTTGCGGGCTTTTCCCTTCCTGCAGGAACTCTGCTTCCCTGCTGATACACTGGCGTATTTTGTTTTATTTTCACTTGACAACTCACTAGCAGAGGACCAGAAAAACTCGGGGGTATTTTAATTATTTAACTAGGGGTACTTGTAGGTGCTCAATAATGTAACAAATCTTGCAGAGAGATTTCAGTTTTCACCCAAATAGCAAAGTCTCTGGCAGAAGTTCAGTATTTTTTACAATTTAAGCAGGTCTTTTTAAAGCCCAACTGTATTTTAAAATGTCTCATCTTTTTTTTAATGGCTTTGTGTACATACCATGGGGATTGGGCCGTATAATCACACGAAGACTTGGATAAAAGCCAATCCAGATCAGCTGCTATTACAGGAACAAAGCAAACAGGGTTGGGGTTTTTTTCCTTCACTTAAAACCAAGAAACAAACAGGGCTGGAGCTGCATTGGTTGCCAGCAAGACAGAGGTTAACCCCAGCATGAAGAATTTGGGGTTGGGTTCATCTTTTAGCACCAGGCACATTCACCAAGGAGAGCATGCCTGTTGCTGTTATGCACACACATACATATATGGAGAGAGCATGATGGCCAAGCATGGTTATATACACCAAACCTCCCCAGACCTGCCCCATACACCAAAATAGGGCTGTTGGATGCCAAAGGTGGTTATGAAGCCAGGCTGGAGTCAGCACCCTGCTCACTCAGCAACTCTAGATATATTCCACAGCTTGCCCAGCTGGGCCCTTGTGCTTTAGTAAACTGGGGTTGCAGCACACCAGCAACCCCAGCGCAGGTCTGGGGGGAGCTCCCATCCCTGCTCTTCCCACCACAGCTGTCCCAGCCTCCAGCCCCGTTTCCCTCACACAACAGCACTGGGGAGCAGAGCCTGATGACACAGCGTGGTCCAAACACATATTTCTTCCTTATAAAACCACAGGACAAGACATTTGGCTTCTGTTACCAGAGGCCTGGGGTATAATTAATCCACCCTATCTTGCATTTTTAATTACATCTGCGCTCAAGTATCCAAGTCTTTCACAACCCCAATACTTTTAAGATGCAGGGGAAAATATTACAGCCCTGTTTTCACAGGAAAAGAGACTGAGGCATAGAGACTCTGAGTAAGTAGAGCAAACTCAGAGAAAACCCGGACCACAACTGAGAACAGAACGCAGATGTACACAGGCTCCTGCTCTTCTTTAAATACAGCACTAAGATCCCTCTCATTCATGATGCCAGTATAACGGTATTTCCTCTCCTGGAATGGCGCATTCAGCTTTGGCCAGCACCCCTCTCCCTCTCTCCCTCTGTAAAGTCAGAGGGAAAGAGGGAGAGAAAGGGCAGAGAAGCACAACCAAAACAATTTTCGTTGTGCAGAGGAGCTCCATACAAGGCAAGGAAGACGCAGGAGCCTTTGGAGGGCCATGAGGTGCTCTGTGCCTGAGGAAGCAGCAAGCTGGCAGCATGTGGCTGGGCTTCAGCCAGCCACAGGGTACCAGAGCTCAGTGTCAGAGAAGTCAGGCTCAGCATGGGTCTGCTTCTGTTTTCTCTGTGTACTGGAACGAGCCATTTAACGCTTTGGGGCTTATCTACTGGGTTGGGGGAACTTTGGCAGGATGTTCAAAACTGCAAGTTTAACACGTACCAGCTACCTTGAACTCCCCAGGTCAGCTCAAATGCAAGGCAGGTTTCTGCACTTGTGAGTGACAGCTCCCAAAGGTGCTCTTAGACCTCTTGTGTGTATACAGGCAGTTTGTGCACAGTATCTGGACATATATATGTCATGATGAATGTGCTGTGCAGTCCCACCTTCACAATGTATACAATGGTTCTGACAGAAGTAAGCCCTTATTCAAGACGAGCAAAGTACAGCTTCACCAAACCTGAAGACCCTCAGGTGCACCATGGTAGTAGAAATGTAGTTTTTTCAAGCCTTTATTGTTCCAACATGGCCTACCTCAAGTACTCCCACCCTTAACTGTGCAATGGTAAAATGACATTTACCTAAGAAAAAGAAAAACCTTGAAAAACACAAGAGAGTAAGTTCATGGGGCAAGATGGACTCCAGCGGTTCAGGGAAACACCTCCTGGTAGGATTTGGAAAAACCTTTGTTTAACAGAACTTTTGAACCATGAAAATAAAAAGAAAAAAAGGTTTCAAAAGTTTTCAGGGAGCTCTTCCAGTTTATGCTTGCAACCTACAGAAGAGGGCATCTTGTTTAATAAAAATCTTGGAACCTACAGAAGAGGGCATCTTGTTTAATAAAAATCTTGCTTTCTGAAAGCAGCATGCTTCAGTATTAGAGTTTAGAAGATGCACAGTTTCACTGAAGACACTGGTTTTGACTCCAGGTCTGTGTAAGAGCCATTAAAATGCAAGTATATTGTATGCTTTGCTGTAAGGTAGCTGAGACTGAGAAAGGCTTACAGCCCAAGCTTGGAGGTTGCCTCCACAACATGGGGAAAGTCCTGATGGGCCCTCTTGCCTGAACTGGCCGCAGGGCTGTGTCCTCCT
The DNA here is from genome assembly GCA_039877255.1 of Loriculus beryllinus. Classification (NCBI taxonomy): domain Eukaryota; kingdom Metazoa; phylum Chordata; class Aves; order Psittaciformes; family Psittacidae; genus Loriculus; species Loriculus beryllinus. Next base: position 12,801 of record JBCJKH010047570.1, read on the forward strand.
GCTTCAGCTCTTTCATCCCAGACACCACAAATCGCAAAGGCATCCTTTCCTCCACTGCATCCAGTGGATCTGGAGGTCCAGGTGACCTTGCATTTCTGATACCACATCCTTTGACTTGTGCCTTTGTCTCCAAGGAGCCTTGTTTTCCATCTAGGCATACACAATGACCTTAGCAATTTGTTCTCCTTAAAGCCAGGGGCCTTCTGTGAGAAAGCACCTTTTCCCACATCTGCAGGTCTTGTACACACTTTGAAATCTGAGATATACTTACGGTTTTGCTCCATTGCTTTGTGCACATGTTAATGTGAATGTGGAAATTCCATGCAACTTGAGACAGAGATTTCCTCTGGTATCACGTACATGATCTGCCTCAACCCTGTAGCTTAGAGATACCTTGGCAACCTCTATCACCCATTTTTAGTTTGCACAGCTCTCTCCATTACGATTTACCCTCTTATGCAAGGAGACTCCTATAAACATTTGCCAATTATCTTCACTATGAGGGTAGTGAGACACTGGCAAGAGAAGCTGCAGCTGCCCCATCCCTGGCAATGTTCAAGGCCAGGCTGAATGGAGCTTTGAGCAACCTGTTCTAGTAGAAGGTGTCCCTGCCCATGGCAGGGGATTGGAACTGAGTGATCTTTAAGGTACCTTCAATCCCAAACCAGTGTATGATTATATGATCTCTAAAAATCTCTTCTGCCATGATGTCTGAAAAGTTTTCTTGAAGGCCACTGTTTGTTGTTTATGATGCTAATTCTGTCTCCTTGCTTGCTCAGCCCCAGGCCTGCCTGTACTGTAAGCTGCCTGATCAGAACCAAAGCTTGTCATTTCTTTAGCGCAAGGGGAAGACAGTCCAGGATGAATGCTACTCTGTGAGACAATAATAAAAGTGGTAAACAAATAATCAGACTAATGCAAGAGTAAGTACTTACTGGAACACTGGTAAGAGAGATCAAACAATGTCTCTAAAAAAAGCAAGTTATTCTAAATGTCATCTTCCTTCACCGAAATCAAACCACTAACACCAATGTTGGTTTGATTGACCATGTTTGCCTATTTGCCCTCATCAGAACCTGCTTCCCCACTAATACCCCAAATTCTGATACTCTTCGCTTTCAGAGCCCACAAACATAAATCAGCTAGAACTAAAATTAAATTTACAGCATCAAAAACAGTCACATTTGGAAATAGTCTAATTCCCTGATGCTCAAAAGAACATCACATTATAATTTATCAACCATCACATTTTTAATGATGTCAGACATTTGTCATAAAATCACCATTAAATTGGTAGCTAATGGCTTCTAATAAATGTCAAAATGAACTTGCAGATGCCTATTTGAAATATATTAGGAGCCATTAAACAGCAATTAAAAAGAAGTTTCACAAATAATATTTTATATTAGATAGGTCACAGAGGAACAGCAAGGAAGGCACAGTGTCATTTTGAGGAACCTCTGAATACACTCTCTTGTGCCACCTATTTCTGCAACAACAGCCTATATGCTGCCCTGGAGAGCAGCCCATGCTTCCAGGGCATCCAGAGCTCTGCCTGAAGGATAAAGCCCTAGCCACTCAAGATGTGGCTGCTGTAAGTCACTGCTTTAAGTGACTTGTATGGACAATGTCAGTATGTGGGATAATAACATTATCGCCTCTATCACTTGTCCTGTTCTGATCCAGAGGCAGAAGGATGGCCTAGACCTTTTCTCACTGTTGCCCTCCAGGATGCCAGGAGGTGCTGGAGCAGGCAGGGATGTGGGGCTGGAGGGGAGAGCTGCTAGCAAATCCAAGGTAAACGGGCAGTGACATTTGCTGGGGTTTGGAGGGGATGGGCAAGGAAGGACCTTGGCGGGGGGCGGGGAGTGCAGAAGATTTTGGAGAGGATGAGTGGAGAAAGGGACAGGAACAGCCATTCTCTCTCTGCAAACATGAGTGAGAAAGAGGGTTACAAAGTTGGGTAGAGGGACAGCCTGAGGCCACCTCATACTGAAGTCTGCATATGCACTAAACCCTGAAGTGTGCATAGTTTACTACTGACTTAAAGAAAAGAGCTCACAGCACTGGCAGTAGCCTCCCTACCACCTTTTTCTTCAGTCCACACTTGAACAAAGCTCGCCCTGGTGAGCGGTCTGGTATGAGCACATCCCAGGTTCTCTCAGGAGGGCACTGAAGACCTTCGCCTTGTGGCTCAAAGACAGATTATTTTCATCTGTTATAGAATCATAGAATCATTTAGGTTGGAAAAGACTTCTAAGATCGAGTCCAACCATTAATGTAACACTGCCAAGTCTACCACTAAACTATGTCCCTATACTTTGAAAATTACTGTCAGACATGTAACCTTCACATTAAAAAGAATTTCATGGTATTCACTTGCCTATTTCAGCCCAGCCACAGCTTAGAAATAGTTAAAATAAAGAACTTGATCTCAGCTTGCACCGTTGTCAGGTTCTCTTTAAAAAGCAGCATGCTTTCTCCCTTTTTTCTCTTTTCTTGTTTTTCCACATCATTCCTCACAAACAGGAGGGAGGGAGGGATGGGACTGGATGTGACCATTAATCCTGCCAAAGCTCAGGCCAGTATGGTGAGGATTAGGTAAGCTGGAGGCTGTGGAGCCCGATGGGGACAGCACGTTCTGGTGTGCTGGTCAGGAGAGCCAGCAACAAACCGGAGCCTTACACAAGTAGGTATCAGCAGCCAGTAATAGACCCATTGTGTCAGTACACAAATATGTTGTTATGCTCCACCTCCCATCCTATTTGTTTCTTGCAGTACTATGGCTACTTTCTTCTCCCATTTACGTAGCTGAGAACTGGTCCTGACACAGAAAAGCAAGGAAAAAATCCCATTCCTCACCCCCTCCCCATTGCTCACGCTGTAAAGGACCTGTTTATACAACTGTGGGAGAGGGTGTGTATTTGCATACTAAATGGAATCAAGAAAATATGTAACATATGTTGCAAACAGAACTGATGTCTAAACACACATGTAAACCTGGGCTAACAGGTCCTGCCAAAATATTTTAACCATCTGTTTCTACTTAGATGTTTTTGAACAAATTATGTTTATTATGTTAATTTATTTTACTGTCAACAACACCAAATGACAGAGTTGCCACTAAACAACATCATTATATATCACATTCTGGCATAATACCCGCAGTTTTTTTAATGCGGCAGGAATAAATGCATATTAAAATGTCAATTTGTTTAAAATCTAGTTCAGGATGGTAAATACATCTGCACAAATTCATCACGTTCCAGCAGACGCTGTTTGCAAGGAGACCAGTTTAAGATAAGGCACTTCAGTCCTGCCTGGACTCCTGGCTCCAGCTTTGAAGTTGATCCCAAAAGAAGAGGGAGGAAGGGAGCAACATGGGGGCAACTCACGGTTTAAGAAGTAGTGATTAAACTTCCTATGGATCTGTCTTCATTTGCAGCATCCAGGAAATGTCCTTTACATGAAGAAGAACTGAAACTGAGATCAACAGCAAAATAATATTGATCTTCAGCCCAGGTCCACATCCTATTCTCCAGTGTATGCCATCTGTGCCTGGGCAGGAGGCTCTGCCCTCAGGCTCTGCCCCGGGGTAGTGCGGGGCAGGGACACCCAGTGGCACAGGCAGCTGCTTCTGGAAGCATGTGAGGACACTGAAAAATGTTCTGGAAGCCTTACCATCCTCTCAAAAGTCCCAATTAAGTTGCACGGTATCTTGTGGGTTAGCTCTTGTCTCTTGCTCAAATGACTTTCTGCTCATTGCCCAAAAGCAAGTCTTTGTTTCAACAGATTTTTTTGCTGGCCCCCCTAAGAAAGATCTTCTCTGGAAGTGGAGGGTCCGGCAGTGACTTCCTCACCCTCCTGGCTGGCTTCCATCATCACCCACAAGTGTAATATCATTCCTCTTCTGATTTACAAAGTCAGTACCTGTTCTAAATCAGCCTGCTCCCTGAGTCCTGTTCCCGTGCTGACTTACTCACATTTTCCCTAACAAAACTCATCTTTCCTCCAAATAACTGGTGTTAAATCCCATCTTCTTCTCCCATGCAGACAGTGTGATCTCTCTGGCCACATTCCTCTTCCAGTACCATTCGCGGGATGGCATAGGCTGCTTGTGTTGCCTTCTCCCCCTCTCGAGGCCATGCTGCAGGGCTGACCTCTCACACCATTAGAGGACCCACTTCTTCCAGCTCTGGGCCTGCACATGCTTTTATTCCAGTCCCAAGCAGGTCAGGAAAGTGGCCAGAAACCCCAGCCTACCTCAATGAACCCTTTGCAGTGGTAGAAAACTATACTATGGCCCTGTGCAGCTGGAAGCAGAGATTTTTATGTGCTCCAAAGCACAACTAGAAAAATTGAAGGTGTAGGGAGAGGTCTGAGTTTTTAGCCAGAAAACTGAAAGAAGACAGATTTTTGCACCTAAATATTCCCTCTTTTTCTCTTGTGCTCATATCCAAAGCGCTGAATCCCGTACACCACCTCCCCCCCATCTAGTGCAGACCTCTGGGGCTGTCTTGATAATGACCAGGTAGTATAAAAGCAGCAAGCGGGACATGGTAGGACAGGCTAGGCCATTATCCCTGGTGAGTTGTTATGGACCTCAGAGAGGATAAGAGAGAGCAAAATGAGCATGAAATCTTCAGAAACACTGAAACACCAGAATGTAACACGAGGAAAGTGGAACAAATAGAAAAGCCCAAGATGAGACCACGAGCACAAGGAACCACCCTGCTTCCAACAGTTTTCTCTGGGAGCTGAAGGAACTGGTGACAATTAAGCCAGTGTCGTTGTGGTGTATTACAGGATGTGGTACAACATAAAATACAATCAGACCGTGGTCCTGCAAAGACCTATGCATATGTGCAATGATGCACATGGCTGAGGCCTGAGCTGTTTCTCCAGCACAGATGGCTGAACACATGAACAAATCCTTGCAGAATGAGAGCCACAGAGAAGTACGGTTGAGGAGAAACTCTCCTGCCCTGAGAAATCCTAACACAGCGTAACACTGCCTCTGATATTGAATCAATTAGCTGAGAAGCAACCAGCAAGGAAACACAATACTGCTTCCTGGGGATTAAGGAGCAGGCATCTTGGGACAAGATTTTGCTTAAGACAAGGAACAGGCTCATTTTGATTAACCTCAGCCTTTTGAGAAGCATAGCAAAGAAATGCTATGCACATAAATATTTTGATATCTTGCTAACAAATACTATAAGCCATGCCACCTTTATTTAAACACCCTTCCCCGACATGACAAGGGCTGCTCATGCAGGATGGTAAAGGAATCATTGTTTATAGCATCCAGTACAGTAGTAGACCTTGCCAAGTGCAGTAACATATGAGAGGCAATGCCACGCAGTGCAAAGCTTGGGGGAATTCCCCCTCCCCTCTCTAAATTGGGGGTTTATGAAGAGAAAGGTTACATGGTTTATATTTCAGGAGTTAAAGTCCTGAGAAAATAAACCTCAGTCCAAGTACTTGTCCAGCATACAACAGATATTCCATAAAATGTATGGGCTGATTTCACGCATATGGCTGCTCATTTTACAAGGGGATGATTAAGATGGTCATGGTTATGTTGGCTTTTAGTCCACAAATGCCTCAGCTGTTCTGGATTCATTTAAAATCATAATGTACCTCTGTGTGCAGAAAGCAAGCAGCCAGCACTCCTCTACTCTCACCGTTTTGCAAATCCTGCTCTTTGCTTTTGACTGTACTTCCAACATGATTCTTCAGTCGCTATTGACTTATGCAGTCCATCTTCTTCTAATCACATCCTGCCATCTCCCTCTGCTCTGGCACCAGAGACCCATGGAGTGGGCAGGGCTGCCATTGGGAAGAAATGAATTTTTATTGCAGTTTGCTGGCTTCCACCCCCCTTCCCGCTGCTTTTCTTGCTCTTTGATATCTCCCGCCTGGCATTCCGCAGCCGGCCTCCCGAGGGATGCCAGCCCGCCCTGCCCCTGCCTTCCAGCCTCAGCATGCTGAACTGCTCTACTGCCACTTTTGGAGGAGTAATTTGTTGAGAAGTGTTACTGTGTGGGTGCAGTTTACAAGTGCTTTCCCCACCACCCCAGACTGAAATACCAGCCCTTGCACCCCAAGCCAAAAGATAAACATGCCTGGCACCAGCAGGAGAGCCAGCTTTACGCTGCTGGGAATGGAGAAGGCTTTTTTGCCGTGGTCTGGGTGGTGCAGCATCATGCAGTCTTATTCCTGATGCACACACTCCCCTCAGCCCCCCACCCATTCCCCCTCCTGCCAGGAGTCATGCAGAGAGTGATTAAAATGGCAGGCTGTGACTCAAGAAACATAACCATCTTTTCCCATTTTAATCTGATTTGATCATCTCAGGCTTTTCATGCACACTCTATTGAGACTTCCTGCTTCAGAGGTTTTTCTTGCTGCAGCTGCCCAGCATACCTTCCCCTCACCCTCCTCCACATATTTTCCTGCACTTGCTTTATCTCTTCATCGTATAAAGGAAAGGCATTTATTGCTTCATTCACATTAAGTGATTATCATGTAACAGAAATAAACTGCTTGTTCCTATATAATCATAGATCACTTTTCAGAATGCAAGCTTCAAACAGCAGAGGTAGAAGTCTGCAATGTTTTCCTCTGAAGCAATCTCTGCTTCTTAAAAAAACCCAACAAAACAAACCCTAAAACTCCTAAGTCAGCATCTTCCCCCAACTGCAGCTGATTTCCTGTGTAAACTAAAACCATGTGATATTCCATAAATGCTTCCAGCTCTAAATTACAGGAAATGAAAACCATCATGGAAAAGGAAAGCTTTGGACTAAATTCCCAGATCAGATATCATTATAACTCCATTTCAGTCTGATTACAATTTGGATGCTGTCTAACATACCTGTTAGTAATTAAAGGTGCTGATAACAGCTGATAGAGCACAATGTCACCCAGGGCCTCGCTGCAGGACAGAGACATATTCCACACCCCGGGCAGTGCCGCAGAGGTGCCACAGCTGAAATCATGAGCTGAGGTTGATTAAGGGAAGCATTTTTATGTAGCCCTTGAGAAGGTCAGGCTCTGAACTTCCAACTGTATTAAATTGCGTGTGCCATACAGTCACAGTTTGCAATCAGCTGGCCACACACCCACATCTGCACATGTACGTGTTCATTCACCATCAGAAACATAAGGGCTGTGCGCCTCTTCATTGCTCAGTAATGTTTTTTTGCAATAAGAAAGAAAGAGATGTGCAAGGGAGTATGAGCCTGTGCTAGTACACAGCATATACATTACCAGAACACAGGAAAAGAGAAACTGATCTCACCTCATCCCACCTGAATTCGGAATATATGCTGGGTCCTTTGGAAGTGGTGCTGTCTATGCTACTTAGAGCCTGAGGGCTGCTTTAATCCCATAGAAAGCTGTAGGAGAGGTTTAAGCCACGCTTGCATGTTAGTGTGATATAGACCATGCAGTCTGAATGTACAGATCTTCATGTTTTCCCTGTAGGTCCCTTGGCAGGGAGCACCCACAGCCCTTGACAGCTTCAGTAAATGCATCGCAGAGTTAACAGCTCTTTACCTTTCAGGTGGATTCTCTGTACCTCTGACTTACTGGCAAGTCAAGTGGTCAAGCTGAGATTTATGGACACTTGTCCCAGTGTTCTTGTTCTGTAAATGACTGCAGAAAGGGGATTTTCATTCCTGTGTCCATAGCTCAATTCTCTTCATTTCTGCAGAATATCTGTGTCCTTCAAGGCACTACATCAGCCTGTCACTGCTGAGAAATAGGGACTTCAATTAAACAAATTAATTGCAATACTCTGATACAATTTGTTAATTGATCTGGTAGGAGATATTTTAGTTTGTTCAGCCAAGATCATGATAATTTTCCTTTTGAACTATTGCAATGAATAACAGTGAGGCTGAAAAAAGCTGAAGCAAAGTACTCATTTTAAAGACAGTTCCTGGGTACACTGTAATTCATTTCTTCTTTCAAGTGTCAGAGGAGCAAAGCATCACTCTGACTATGGAAGGGAGTCGTGCTGGGTGTCTGACCAATGCCTGTACTCCACAGACACCCTTCCACATGTTATAACCATTGCTGTCACGTCTTCACAGGTATAACATTTGGGGCAGTTCCTAGCATTTCTGGATGTTAAATTCTAGGCTGAACTGTTCCTGGTATTATGAAAGTATTTCTACAAACAAGAGTATCTCAGCTATCAATATATCATTCACATTTAGGCCTGCATTGATTTCTGTCTTGTTACCAGAATGTGGCAGATGCTACAATGGGGCAGAGGGTCACACATCTGATGCCAAAGGAACCAAGACAATTTGCAGAAATTGAGGACTTCAGCCAGTACTTCTCATAAGCTGTTCTGGCTGAGCGTCCCAAAAGAGAGGCTTCAGTGCCAACAAAATCATTAAAGTGAATAGCTCTACCTTGTTCCCTACCCAGCAGACATTTCTGTTAGGGAAGGTCATTAGTTATTCCTGAGGTTATTAGGTTATCGCATTGAATCTTAATCCATCTAATTCATCCCAGCGCACTCCCATTTGTTTGCCTTTTAAAAGTGCTTGCCTTTTAAAATACCATTAAATCATGTCAGAGGCCTTCTCTGCACCTGCCAGAAAGCTGCATGCATTCTCCAATTTTCTTTGCCAGGTGAATTCTATTCAGCATAGTTCTGGAGAAGACAGCTCATTACAAATCCTATTTCTCCTTCTCCTGTTTCTCCTTCCCAAGCACGCTTCCTCACATGCACTGGAGGGTTTTAACTCTAACGTATTCAGCTCAGCCTGTGCTCAAGTCTATCAGTGTTGTCCTGAACAGATGCTGGTGGATTTCCATTGCCTTGAGCTACCCTGAGTATTCTGCTTTCTCTTGCCGAGATAAAAAGTTATCAGGGGGAAGAATGAGGAAACTATTTGCCTTGATAGTGCAATGCACAAATAAAGAAATCCCCAAAACCTGACCTTCTTGTTAAAATTTCTTAGCGGGATACTAGAAGTAGGGAAACTCCACTGAGATCAGTGCACTGCTTTAAACCAAACATATGAATTAGTAAAGAAATGACATTCTCAGTCCTACAGAGCGTGTAGTGAATTAGACCATGGCTGTTACAGAACAAAGGAACCTAAAAAACCCTAATCTCGCTTTGACGGAAAAAAGTCTCTGATCACTCCACCTGCCACTTCTCTCTGTGCCAAGAGAAACTCGAGTATACACCAAAAACACTGAGAGTTGAGTGTTGCATTAAATTTATGTACCACTAGAGACTAGGGCTGAATGTGCTGACTGAACTTATTCTAATAACTTAGATGGGAAAAATCCATACTGCAAATCACCCTACTTAGGCTGGTTTAACAAGAACTATTTACCCAAGGAAGAAAAAGCCCCTGAGTGCTGATTGCTTTCTTTCTCACCCAAGAAGCAAGAAATACCCATGACCACAACCTTATAATTTTTTTCTAGCTACAAAATACAACAAAAGAGGAAAAGGAGTAGTTTGTTACAGCAGGTAAATGATTTTCCACAGAAAACAAGCAGAATTTGCAGAGAGCTTGTGTTTGTGCATGTGTCATTGATTAAGTGTTTACAGCTGGTACACGAGTTGAGGGCACACAGGGAACCGGGGCATCCTGGGGTTGTGCTACAGTTTCTTTATACATCATGGTGAAATTTAGGGAGTGTGCTGGACCTTGTATTTCTGAGTCCAGCATCTTTGGTCCAGAGTTCCATGCTCTTGGACCATAATGTGCCTCTCACTTTATGGCAAACGCCTGCTTGTAGTATCTCATCTTACAAATACACTTATGCTGTGGATCCTGGTCTGGGGGAGTGAGCAAGGGCCATGGGCTGGGGATGGATGTAGTACACAAATGTAGGGGATAATTGGGTTGTTGAAGCTGCATTCATAGCCAGTGATTATAGGGCAAAAGTCACCCCCACCCTAAATCACATTAGCTGAAGAGAGCAGAACCCTCATCTCACAGTAGGTCTTGTCCCCACACTTTGTCCAGTGAAACCCACACAGGAAGGTCTGGTCTGAATAGTGTGTGGGGATGGGGAGTTAGAACCATCCTTGGGAGGACCTGGGGAATGTGGGAAAAGGGGAAAATGAACAGGCTAAAGCTAGAGCAGGTCCCCGGGGAGGCCAGAGGACGGCAAACCTCCCTGAATTAAAAATTCAGGACTTCAAAACCCTGCTGGGGAACCAGAGTGTCCTCAGGGTGGCCTTTGCTGCAGCCGTGGTCTGTAGCAGCTCGTTCAGTGCCTCTGCCCACAGAGGGGTCTCTACTGAAATTGCCAAGGAGGTTTCCAATTAGCACCAATTGAGGCAAGTTATTTCGGGGGTTTATTCATTCAGGGCAGACACGCCTCCCCTGGGAAGCAGCATGAGACCACCCGCTTGCACTACATAAGCCGCCAAAAAAACATTAAACTTATAGTAACCATTCTCAATCATTACCAACCCACACTAGATTTGAAACATCCACCAAAAGGTGAAAGGTTAATGTGAGCTAATTTTTTTAATCATTGCTGTAACATTAGGAAGAAGCTCTGTTAACCTTTTGGGGACTGCTGACTTACTGCCTGGTGTTCATTTGGCTGATGCTGTGGGCTACAATCATGATAGGGTAGTTTCCCAAGAGAGCAAATAAAATCCAAGAGGTACATTTTTCTTCTTGGCTCTTGCCTGCTATAACACTGAACCCTTCATTAAAAATGTGATAAGCTATGCAATATATTTTCCTGTATATCTTTAATCTTTAATGTTAATGACAGAAACGTTACCATTAGCAGGGCTGTATTTTGCTCCACACTTTAGGCATTCTTTTGTAACCATGTTTTCCTGTCCTCTTTCAGGCAGATGGTAACTATTTCAGCTTGAATTCCTTTTTATATTAACATAAAGAGAATTTGAAAAAACAAACTAAGCTATAATATAACTGAAATAGAAGAACCTATGGCAGCAAAATGTCAAACACTTTTTTCCTAGCCATGACCACATTTTGACTTCACTGTTACTAGGTGTGTGCCTTGAAACTAAAGTCAGTTTTGTAAATACTGCTGACAAAGAGGAATCAATTCACCTCAATCCCCAAGTCACGCTGGCCTGACTTGTGCCAAATCTTGGGGGACAAATTAGTGGCCGATCAACTGAAATATTTGTGTGTTTACAATGCATGGAAAAGCCACTTTGGAGAGTAGGGCTTGGTCCAGCAATTAATAATAAGGGTGTAAAGAAGGAATCCCTGAAGTCTAATCCCAGCTACATGTGTCTCAGTGTCCTTTACACAAATCTTTGCAGCTTCCCTTGTAGCTTTGATCTTTGTAGCTGTTGAACAGAGGTAACAGCACTGATGCCTGTGTGTCATACCAGTTTTGTGAGGTGTCATTAACTGTGTTGCATCTCCTTACAAGGTTAACATCACATTTCAAATACAATTATAGCAACACCCAAAAACTGCTGTGAGATTAACCACAACTCTCCTCAAGGTAGGAAAGCAGCCATGAAGAAATACATCAAATCTGAGGTGGGAGTGGGGGCAAAAAGAACATCTTCTTTTTTATGTGCAGTGTGCCAAACATAATGGGGTCCAGTCTGCTGCGTGCAATTACAGTGCCCAAAAGAACGTGGGAGGAATAAGAAAGGATTTCAGTCCTCACCTTGATCCAGAGAGGGTTTTGCCTAAAAGCGATCTTTCAAGCACAAGGCTTGGGGGTGTGCAACACCCTCTCACTATCACCAGCCCTTCCTGCAGGTGGTTCCTCAGTCCTTAGCGGTTGCGGAGGCACCTTTGGACTTGAATAGCAAGTCTAGGGACAGCCAGGGAACAGTGATGTACATGACAGTGGTCTTCACAGCTGATGAGTTTTGCAGACGAAAGCAGAAGAGCTCTGGCTAGTGGGAGCTCCCTGAGCTCCTGTGGGTCATTTTGCAGACTCAAGGGCCTGAAGGCTAACCCAGCCATCTGATGGGAGCAAGAACCACCAAGGATAACAACCCCACTTACCCTGAATAAACAGAAAAGCACATTTCTCACAGGCTGGAGTAATCCAAAACTGACGGAGGACCAGTGGCTCTTTTGCTATGCTTTAACTCTTCAGAAACATTTAACCTTAATGCCACTAACAACAGTTTAGTGAGCTGGGTCACAGCACTCATTTTAGTAGTTTGTATGTCTCGTGAGCTCCACTTTTGATGTCTTTACTCATAGGCATATGCATCTATGTATAAACTTTTCCTTAGCAATAGAGGTCTGTATACATAACCATTGTATATATGCAGGATCTTGGAGGGAATGCAAAATATTATTAAGAGTATTATTTTGAGGAATTACTTGCATATGTGCACACATCCTCTGCTTAAATATATGTAATGAATTCTAGGAGAACAGGTAGACAGGTGTATTTATATATCACTGCTGATGATTAGACACTCGAAACCAGGATGTGTCCAGGCTTTACCAGGATTTGATGCTAAGAGTATAATATTTCAAATAGAAAACTCCAGCTTCTCAGAGTATCAGATTATGCTGAGAAATTTGTTCAGGAATTTTGAGAATTTTTCATCCCAAAAGTTACTTATTTGAGAGTGATCACAGCCGTTTGTTCTGCCTTGGCCTTCCAGTGAGGGTATACGGGCCGTGCGAGCAGCAGGGAAGAGGTATTTGCCACTGGTGGAGTTTTTCTGGGGTCTGGCATATTTTAAGGCTGGGACCATTCCTGCTGTACTGAATTTAATGTTGGCAGGGAGTACAAATGAGAACTGAATAGCAGACCAAACCTTTCCTGAATTACGCTTGGCTGAGACGGGGCAGGTCTCTGGCTGTGCAGTAGCGGACTTCAGAGGCCTAAGTATTGTTACTTCTGAAAATACAACCCCCTACAGTCTGCCAGGCTTCTGCATAGCTAGATGATTTTTCCCGTGTTTTTTTCTGTGCTATATTTGGTCCTGAACACCACACATTTTAGGCTTTAGGGACTTTTCCTGCCTCTTATCTGGGATTTTTACTAATAATTTTAAGCTCACAAATCCAGGGTCTGAAGATGAGCAGCCTCATAGCCAGTTTTCTTTTGGGGAAAACCTAAACTTTTTAAAATTCCATTTAAAATTATAGCAGTGGCAATGTGTAAGGGCTGCAACTACCACAGGTCCTGCAGTACTGGGACAGCCCCGAGTGGCCATTAAACAGGAAGATGCTCTCAAACTAAAGCCTTCATGTGCCTGACCCAGTAAGTCAGTATTGTTTCAATCCTTTGCTTTCATTAACAGCTGTATATTATAGGTTGACACCATAAATCATAACTGCTGCTGAGGCTCTGTTGTGATTCGTAGTGTCAATGTTTTTCTGTTACTCACACTTGCAGCTATCGTCAGCGTAACCTCTGCTACCATGTTTGGAGGATGTTGTGTATTACAGCAGATATTGGCATCTTTTTCTGGATTTAAGTGGAATATTCCCTGCAACTGTAGTGCAGAAGTGTTAGAATTTAGGTTGTGATCCATATCCAGCAGTGCAAGCACCAAATTAGCAATGGGCTTAAGTAGCACAGGACGAGAAACTTCTTGCTTCCGAAGAGCTGCAGGGTTCTTGCTTGGGAAGTGAAGAAGACATACAGACCCTCCTTGTCATCATCCATTTTGTCACAATTTACTTTGTTATGCAAAGTTCCTGCCTGGGGTATTTTATCTGAATATCTGTACATCAGTATGAATCTCAGCATGCGCCATAAATGTATTATAGGCAGTTCTGGTTTGATTACACCACACCTGTCAAAAGCCCAAACTTTACTTCATCCTTTACTATAACACTATAAAATAATTACTCAGTTTTCTAATGTTTTACTGGACAGTTGAATATAAATAATCTCCCATTTTTTTGTTTCTTGGACTCTCAAGAGCTTTATCTCTGCTACTAATGTCTTCTTATGTCTCTGGAGGGAATAAAGAAGAAGAAAGAAGAAAATGATTTAATCAAAGACAACTCAAATGGTAGATTTGCTGTGCAGACATAAACAGAGTTATTGGCTCTCTCAGGATTCCTTTTTGAGAACCATAAAAAACCCCGCGCTTAAGAAGTATGAGTTAATACACACTTTTAAGAAGTGTTTTTCTATTTAAGAATTGAAGTCTAATTGGTTATCAGTTGAATCTTTAAACATTTATGATGTTGTGAAGACAAGATTTTTATTTTACATTTTATCTTTACTTCTTCATTTAATCGTTACAGTAAAATCAAATAATCAGTAATAGCCTGATATTTTACTGCTGCAAAATGATACCTGAGCCACACATGAAAGTGGAAAACTGTTCAAGTAACCTGTGGACCTTTACTGATTGAACCTTAACCAAGTAATGGAGGATAGGAGGTACAATCAGGCATTTTATGTTACTCCAAGGTCTCTTTCTCTCATTTTAAAGATGTACTGGCATAAACAAATATGGAGAAGTCTTCATGCCATTAGCATTGTTGGACAATAGCATTTCCAGAATGGGTTTCCCACAAGTCTTCTTTTCTAATTGGGAGAAAATGACACAATTAAAGCTATCATATGAGGGGTATCAGATACCACAAATGATGCATCTGCTTGTTGTCCAGCAGCAAAAATAGGTGCATTAGTTCAGGACTCCTTTCTCACTCTTTAATGGTGTTATAACTGGAAATTCCTAGGGAAATTCCAAGTGTAAATTTGGTCTGAATTGCTGAAGACTAACCAAATGAAAGGTGAATTTAGAGTAAAAATAGAATAAGCAGCTTACAGGCTTATAACTATAGATGAAAGATTATATTCTGCGTGGGAGCTTTGCAGGCAACTCCTGCAAGTGTTTAATGCTGCTAACAGTTTGTTACTTTCCATCACAAAAAAATTGAGTATTTTAGATGAAAAACCTTGGCAAATAAAGATGGAACTGTTACCAGCTGCTGGATTACTTCATTTTCTTTTAACCCTCTACCATTTTGCAAGTGCTTCTTTAGTTTCTTCTCAAAAAAATAAATAAATGTAGACTGTGCTACTTAATAGCATTAAGAGCACCAGTCTGCTCTGCTGGCTGGATCTGGATCAAACAGTGTAGATCAAAAAGAATATAAATGTACCTGGTATTCCAGCATATCCAGAAATACACTACATGCAATAGAAGGACTAAAGAGAAGAATAATCTACGTTGAGTATTTTCGTTTCCAATGTTCCTTCACAGTTACTGGATTAACTCACCCTTCATCCCTTCTTTACTCATTCAGATCTTGATTCCTTCATCCGCTGCTGGCAAATTGAAGGTCTGCCTTGTGGTCAGAGGTCACTGAATTAATCACTTTAAACAAGAGCTTTGCTGAGGTTTCAGAATTTCTAGTGTGACCTATTTCTCCTTTCTGTTTTCCACAGCTTTCCCAGCTTTTCCTCTGTTGTTTGTAAAGGAAAAATCAGTGGGATAAGATCAAGAGTCAGAAAGTGCCAGGAAATGAATGGTCTTGTGGTCCAATTTACAGGAAAGTAAATGACTCATATTCCTAAGCCGGGAGGCTGGCTTGGTTGCAGGCATCCCTCCGGTGCAGAATCTGGCACCAGCAGCAGCAGGAGGTGGTGATGTGGGTTCTGTGGCAAAGCTCTAGATGAGAAGTCTCCTCCTA
>JBCJKH010047571.1:0-21651 GCA_039877255.1 Loriculus beryllinus
TGGCCTTGAACACTGCCAGGGATGGAGCATTCACAACCTCCCTGGGCAACCCATTCCAGTGCCTCACCACCCTTACAATAAAGAACTTCCTTATTATCCAATCTAAACTTCCCTTGTTTAAGTTTTAACCCGTCACCCCTTGTCCTGTCACCACAATCCTTAATGAAGAGTCTCTCCCTGGCATCCTTATAGTACCCCTTCAGATACTGGAAGAGCTTTTCCCATTACTTAGTGTGCCTGGTTATTGGAAGAAGTAATGCCTCTCCAGGCACGAATGAGTGGTGTGACTGTCCTCACATCTCTATAAACGCACAGTCTGAACATGAAGGTGTGATCTCCCAAGCACTTACAGAGGAGGTACACATCCTAAAGGCATGATGCTCCAACCATCCTGTCCATTGTTGATTTTCCTATCAACTGGTTAATTTGTGATTGGAAAAAAAATGTCATCATCCTCTTATGACAGGAAAGCTTTTGTTTATGATACATCTTTCACTATCACTTCTTTGCTGGTTGAATAATAACTCTCAAAAGAGCAGTGTAAATTCCAACACACAACTGTATGTTCCCAGCCGACGCAACCAAGGAGCCTCAACAAACTCTTCATGGGCCTAAACTTCTGAATGCAAATGTGATCCCAGAATGCAGAGGTGATGTGAAACTGTCACTGTCACTAAATCATTTAATGAACCTCAAAATTTCACAGTTAGAGCTGTGGTATTACAGACCATCCCTGTGGACAGCCCCGCAGTTCTGTGGACACTAACAATGCTTGTCTGAGATGCATTACATCTTCTTGACCTCAGAAGTTAAGCAACTTACAACTAACTTGAGTCACTTCCGGTAATAAGTACTTCTAATTAATGACTTTTAATTGCTGCCAGAGTACTGTATTCCCACACCCATGGTTAAACATGTTCCCTACTCTGCTAGCCCACATAAAATTGTGCAACCCTTAGCAATCCCATGCCTTTAGTACCCATACAGCACACAGCTCTGCATTCTTCTGGTGCTTTAGGAGCGAATACATCGCTGTACATGACAGTGAAATGAAGTGCACAAAGTCTACCCAACACACTTTTCCAGCAGTTATTATCATTTGCTTTCTTGCTGCTCTTGCTCTTAAGTGATTTTATATACATGTACTTATAAAACACAGGGAGGCAAGAGCCCAGAAATGAGGCAAGCAGCCATCAAGACACACGCAGGTTAACTCATTCTCCCTGAGCAAAGCTGGATGATGCCCACCACCACCTTAGGTGAGCACACCAAGCTACCTCTGACTGCTACCATGTAACAGCACATCACCCAGTCATCCCTCAGACAAGCCACCCACCATCACTACTGTGTGCTTTCCCTTTTGCTTTGACAGAAACCCAGTGCCGTCAGATGCTATTAAGGGTAACTTCTGCAACCCACTGGCTTCACTTTCCACACTCCTCTTAAAAGACACACCATCCTCTGAATCCCATACTGGCACTCGGCAGCTGCCAGTCTTTCCTACACAAGTCATGGTACTTGTGTGTAAAAACAATAAAACACACAATTCCCCCAAAGAAATTCACCATTTTTATGACAAGCAGTTTTATGTGATATAGGTTTACAAACTGGTGTACTAGGCTGTATTGGAAGCATTTCCTAGAGCTCATTAAATATTTTTGCTAAATTGATCCACACCCACAACTGTTAGAGATAACAAATGAAAACGGGCTTGTTTCTCCATAAGACACCTGTAATAACTGAGCAATAGCAGCAAAGAGACACAAACCAGAGCTCCCTCGCCCTATTAGCATTACAGAGGAAAGCCTCCCCTTCTGTTGCTAATGATGTGCTCTACCCTGTATCCCCAGGAGACAAATGACTGCACTGGCTGATTGACTCCATCACAGGGCCCTCATCCATCAATGTATTGCCTCTCTTACTGAAATCTCATCTCGGGAAGAGAAAGTACTCAGTACCACTTCTGAAAAAACAGTAAAGCACTTTCAGAATAAGAGCTCCAACATACATAATTGGAGCCAAATGCTTCAGCAGAAGCACACATTTCCAACAACTTGAACATGCATGCTTTGTGCAACCAGGACAAGACAGACCTATGTCCTTCTACTAATCTAGATGATTTTTGTAAATTTTTTATTAAACAAGGGAATTAAACACTTGCCATATACATAGATTTATCAAATTAAAACATGGACAGTGAATACAATCATAGAGATTAAAAAATGGAAACGAGAATATTTAGCTAGCTGATTTGCAAAAGGGTGAATTCCAGCCTCTTTTACACAGGCTCGAATCACACTAACATCACAGTATCCCTACTGACACCTGAAATAGAAGAAAAAGAAAATACAAATCTTTCCATGTACTTACTTAGTACATAAATAAAGAAATAAAAACCAGTAATCCTATCCAATAAAGAAGTACCCCTTAACATTAAAAAAATGCTGCACATTTGGGACTGGGCACAGGGGATAACCCACACTCAATGCTCACCAGGTTCTGAGCAACTTTGCAACATCACTGAAACCACCAAATCCTAGTACTTCTGCATCCTCTGTCCACCTCCCCAATTCAACCATGTGAAGTTTCACATGAATTAGCTGGACAAAGTTCCATGTGCACAAAATCATTTAGGTCAGGAAAAATACTTCAGATTATGATCAGTCTCATGTCTGTAACTCAACAATATAGATCTGAAGGAGGCAGCTTTATCCCAGGCAAGATATTTTGTCTCACTTAGCACCTCTGCATGTTGCAAGCAATCCATCATAACTTTGAAATCCTCAAGAACAATCTGGTTCAGAAAACACATCTAAACATTTATTCCTTTTTTAGCCCTAAACAGAATTCAAAACCTACTTGTTTTGCTTTCATTTTACTTAAAGACAACCAATAAGGTAAGATCCCCAAACTAAAGTTTCTAGAACTCCTGAACATGGAATCACAGAACATTTTATGTTGAAAAGGACCTTAAAGTTCATTCAGTTCCAACCCCCTGCCATGGGGAGCAACACCTTCCACTAGAGCAGGTTGCTCCAAGCCCTACCCAACCTGAACAACCTCGAACACTGCCAGGGATGGGGGAGTCACAACTTCCCTGGGCAGCCTGTGCCAGTGACTCACCATCTAAACAGTAAAGAATTTCTTCCCAGTACCTGATCTAAATCAACCATCTTTCAGTTTAAAGCCATTCCCCCTTGTCCTGTTACTACTCCTGTAAAAAGTCCCTCTCCAGATTTCTTGAAGGCCCCTCCAGGTACCTTAAGGCTGCTCTAAGGTCTCGAGACTGTTCTCCAGGATGAACAACCCCAGCTCTCCCAGTCTGTCACATTTGTAGCCTCCTTTGGACTTGCTCTAACAGCTCCACATCCTTCTTATATGTTGAGGGCCCAGAGCTGGACACGGGACTGCAAGTGGGGTCTCAGAAGAGTGAAGCAGAGAGGGAGAATCTCCTCCCTCAATCTTCTGGTCACACTCGTTTTGTTGCAGCCTGACACAGATGGTTTCTGGGCTGCAAGCATACACTGCTGGGTCATGCAGAGCTTCTCATCAACCAAGTCTTTCTTCCTCAGGGCTGCTCTTAATTCATTCTCTGCTCAGCCTGTATTTGTGTTTCATATTGCCCTGACCCATGTGCAGGCCACCTTGCACTTAGCCTTTTTGACTTTCATGAGGTTTGCACTGGCCCACCTCTCCAGACCGTCAAGGTCTCTCTGGATCCCATTCCATCCCCCCAGCGTGTCAACCACACCACAAAGCTTGGTGTCTCAATGAACTTGCTGAGGGTACACCCAATCCCGCTATCCACACTGCCATGTCCATATTCTTATCTAGATTGTAAACATGGAAGCTTGCACCATCATATAGTAACTGACGTAAAACATATACTATACTTACCCAACTATGGAACATTTCAGCTCTCGGCAAATCGCCATAAAATGTATGTTTCAAAATGTTTATCAGTCAAAGTTAAAAATCAATTTGACTGTTGCTTCTGCAGTAAAGAATATCATTACAGATTTTTAGTACTTTGATCCTTGTAGCATAGGGGGTTGCTACAGGAGACCAGCATCTCAAATAAGACCACGTACGGTTCAAAATCAAGTCTCAATTCATACTTGAGATCCTTGCAACCCCCTCTTCACATGTATTTCCAGTGCTATTCAACAGAATATTGGCTGTGGGTGTACTTTCAACTGTCAGAAACACAGGCAGCATTTCAATAATAAAATACTATCAAAACAACGCCCAGCTTTAGCCAGTTTGGTTTGGGTTTGTTATTATTTTGTTGGGGTTTTTTATTTTAGAAATGAGCAGAGATTCACCCGACTGAAGATACAGAGTTACTGAACATTCAAACAAAACTTCACCAAGCCAGCAAAAAGAAGTAATGCTTTGCCCTCTCATTTACATTTGAGCCACTCAGAATTACCATCTTTCCCATGTTAAACAGGCAGTGAATTTGTTGATGTACCAATTAGCATCTGCTACAAAGAACATGTTCCTAATTAATAGCTGGCTTATGGGAAGAGCAGTGTTAAAAGATTTGGTTGGACCTCTAGATGTACCAAAAAAAGGTACATCGGAAAGGAGCTCTGGCTGATGTAAAGAAAATCTGTCTGCACAAAAAGCTACATATTTAGCATGCGTAAGCTGTAAAAGGAACTTCATAAATGTAATGGAGGTATTTCCATATTATTTCTACAGCACTGGGTAATGCTGGACATCTGCTTAGGGTAACATGTACAGGTTACTCAGTATCTGTGGTCTGCTTTCTTTGCCATGTCCTTAATAAACAGAAGTAGCAATAATGATGATTTGCCCTTACCTGTCTGAAACACACACACTTTAAATAAAGACAAACCCTCCTGTAAGACTCCTTCCCTCTGTGAACACCCAGACTTTTACCTTGTGAAGGAGGCTACTGCAAAAAGAGATACCAAGTAAAGCTGCCAGACACAGTCACTGAGAGTTTGAATGAATCTTATTTCAGGTCAGAACTCTGCATTATGAAACTCCAGCACACCTTGCGAGTGACCTACATTGCGGGACCGGAACCCACTAACCTACAGAACCACCCAAAAACCCACAAAATAGGTCAGTGGGTTTCTCATAAGAAGAATTACACAGACTAGGAGAAAAGCACATAATAAAGGACAATCAGAGCACAGGAGAGAGCACTCTGCAAGCTGTTATCTCTTGTCCTGCTGCTGTATTCCTGCATGCCGACAGGACCCCCCAGAAATGCCATGAAGTCCGGTGTTTCTCACCGAGGGACCCTGGAAGGACATGTCTGCTCACAGAAGGATGCATTCAAGCCCAATGGAGCAAGAAGAAAAGGAGCAGCACCACAGCAAGGAACAGCAAGCCTACCAACAACAAAGCCATTTCATTCACATTGCCAATGCAAAGCAGGTCTCGCAGCAGCCAGAGTACAAGGGACACCTGATTCATGATCAGTAGTGAACCAGCCTGGAGTTATGGCAGGAGTGGCCAAGCTGCAGCACAAAAGCTGGATGCAGCCAACCAAAACAATCCATCTAGCCCACAGCATATTTCTTGATTCCCCATCCCTCATGGGTCTTTGGTCTCATGCATTTTGGCAGGAGCCATGGGCAGCCCCAGAGAACTACTTTTTGCATCCACCGCTTCCCTCCTCTCTACTACTCCAAGCAACACTGCATGCTTTACTTTCATTTCATGCAAGGTTCTACTTGCTAGACGAAGCCACATCAAGATGCAAATGCAGCAACCCCTCCACAGCCAGCTGACAGGACCATGAAACAATCAGGGCAATTAAGAAAGACATTCAGAGAAAAGTCACTCTGCATTCCTCTGCCTACCAGTTCCCCACAAGGACCTGCCAAGAGCAAGGGGTCAGTATCCCAGTGGACACAACGTCTGGGCACAGCAATAATAGAAAGCTGCATGCCCTCTCCTCCTACATGCACATACATACTTTGGTTTAGATTCCTATCTCCCAAAAAAGCAGTCTACGGAGGAAGAGAAATATGAATAATATCCACACTGCATATTACCAGTGATAAACATGCTCTGTGTCACATCTTATCTGTTAGATTTTTATACAGTCTCCATGAGAAATCAAAGATTAATATTAAACCCTACCACCCACAATTACTTAACTCAAATGGGTAATCTACATAAAAATAACAACACACCTTACCCATGCTAAAGATTTTACTATTTATTTTAACAAAAACATAGAATCAACTAGGTTGGAAAAGACCTTGAAGATCATCAAGTCCAACCATTACCCCAGGATCTTTTTCACCTAATAAAAAAGCACCCTAACAGGTAGAGACATTATTCCTTTATAGGACCTTCAGGAACACAACATAGCAGAAGCAAAGTGAGTGACAGTACCCACCTCACTACCTACTGTGTTTATCACCTACTGCATTTCAAGTACCCAAATTTGACAACCATAGCAAAGCAGTATTGCCTTGGTGCTGCATGTTAATGCTAAGGATCCTCCCTGCTGAGAATGGTTTCCCAGAGGTACTGAGACCCAAGAGAAATCCTGGGGTGATGGTAATGAGATCATTAATACCAGAGCCAAACACCAGCAAAGAGCAAATCAGGACACAACTCTTTCAAACAGCCAAAGTACCAGACACAGATCCTATGCCAGGCTAATGCCTGCAACAGGATAACAGATAATAGCTGATCTGCAGCTGAAGAGCTTCATCTCCCCAGATGGAGTCTCACAGACTATGCTAGTTAAAAGGCGAGCATAGCATGAATCTCTACCAGCAGTCAGTTTATATCGATCTAGTCAATGGATCAATACTCTAAGCCACATGGGCAAGACACCCGGGTTCCAGAAACACGAGTTATTAAAGTCAAACTTAGTATACTGTCAAACCACAGTCACGGAATTCAGGGCTTGCTGTGAACCATCAGCACTGTCTGCTTGTAAAATATTAGGTTTGCAAAAAGTTCCTCTTGCCCTGCCAGGTTTGCCCAGCAAAAGCATTCCTCCGTCTACAGATTCAGACTGCAACAGGTAATTTACTTTTAGGAAGTGGTGTTATAAGACAAGAGAGGTCTCAATAACTACTTGTATGTGGGCAAACATTTTGCATATAGGTATCATGTATTCCAGCACTCAGAACTATCTAGGCAGAAATATGTTGTTCCCAACCACCACCACCAAGGGAACACAGCCTCAGAATGTGGATGGCTCCATGGAGCTCTGGCATAGCTCCAGGCTGGGACAGACAACGTTTTGCTCCACCTGATCCAAGAACCATTTAACTTCAGCGATCAATGGGAAAAAGACAGATGATTTGTAAAATACAAACACAGATATGAATGGCCAATTAGTAAAACAAATATCCCAGAGTAAAGGCACCAATGTCCCCTCCACAACAGCTTTCTCCAGATGAGTCACATACTCCATTTTTATGATGAATAACAATCCCCCTGCTTAATGCAGGTGAAAGCTGTCTGATTTGAAAGAACTGAATGAAACCACTTCGCTTTCAACCTACACCACAGCTACACATTTTTAGAACAGTCCTGCAAATACATGGCAAATCAGCAGTGCATATATTAGTTGTACAGAGATCAGGAGCCTGATTTGTCATTCTAGGAATAGCAGGACTACCTGGTGTCTATTCTGGTCAGCCCAGCCTGGATGCAGAACAAGAGGATACTTTTCAATGGTGACATGGAGAGCAGTTTACACCCATCAAGGTGCTAGCATACATCCTTTGAACATGCAAAGGAACTTTCTGAAGGGGCACAAAGGCCAATATCTGAGACACCTATTCCATGAGAAAATACATTTTTTAATTAGGATGAACAGTTTCAGCTCTGCCTACCCTCAAAAATAAGGGTAGCAAAAAGCAAAGCACTACTGACATATGCTCCATGAGCACTCTACAATGAAACCTATGTTCAAACCACTTGATCCAAACTCCAAACCATGCACTTTAAGCATACATGTATTAGCAACAAATACAACAGAAATGCTTATCAAGTGCATTCCTTGCAGAGGACATACATGCTACACCTTGTTAATTTTGGGCTGCACAGTCCCACTGTTTTGTTAATTTGCACATCAGACATCCAGTTGTTGCTCTCACATCTTCCACTGACATATTCTATTGCATTTCTTTGTAATCAAGGCACATTCAAGATTGAGGATGTGAAGTTCAGACAACAAAAGCACTTATCCTAAAGTTAGAGAAAAATTAACATCACAGAAGCTCCACCACATCACACTGCTTGCCATCTATCCAGAAGGAAAGCTTCAAATAGAAACTACCTCTCCGAAACCAAGAGGGAGGGGGAAATAATCTTCCTCACAATGATGTCTGAAAGCAACCCAATGCCGAAACACTCTGCATGGCTGTGCCTGGGAGAAGAGAGGAAGCTACAAGGTGTACAGGAACACAACGTATGTAAACTACTGGAGAACCAAAGGGAAAGAGGAGCAAGAGTACCATTAAAAAAAACCAACAAATGAAAACAAGGAGCCATCTCCTGCCCTCAGACAGGAACACACAGCTCCCGGTAACCAGAAATACAAGGCCAAATTCTGCCCTCACATTCCTAGGAAATCCAAAGCAAACTTTCCTTCTGCGTTTGAAGAAGTAATGGATATTGGAAGGAACACACGTTCATGAAGCAAGCTTCCTGGTAAAAGTTTTAATTCAAGCCTTCTCCTGTGTGCAGGAGCTGGTAGGGCCACATCAGAGCAAACCACCAGAAGAGCTGCAGGACTCAAGTGGAAGCGGTGGCCAGCACCAGTTCCCTGCACTGTTACACCAACACAAAAACCTCTGGAAAGAATAAGAGTATTGTACACTCTAGCAAGCACATCACCACTGCTCACTCCCAAACTAGCCAGTTACATCACCTGTCTCACTCAACTGAATGTTGTGTTAAACACAGCTTATATCTTTGCCATAATCCCCACAAAAGGAAAACCATAGAAAAGCTCACCATACTTGCCTAAAGAGAGTGTAATAAAGTTTAACCATAAAATTGCAATAATAAAGCTAAGGAAAGGGAGTTAAGTGACACATTGTAACAAACACAGTATTCAACAAGTACTACAGGTTTAATGTAATCTTTGCACCACAACTCCCAATTCTCTTGAGATGGAATTGACCTAATTTTTATTTAAGAGCAAACTGAAGTATTTACAAACAGCCCTTTGAAAAAGTATTCAGGTACAATTTAACTGTTTAACATCTACAGTGATTTTGACTTGGCAGGTCAACTCTAAAGCTCATGTGTTTGAAGCTTCTTTTATGAGATCCTAGAGAAAGAGGACAGTTGGATCTGACAAAGTAAAACTTCTAACTGCTGCCAGCCAACCCTCCTACACACCAACAGATTATATCAAGTCTGAAAAAATGCACACAGTGTGAATTAGCCAGCGCACTAACTAGTTCTCAAATCAGAGAATATTTAGCAGCCAAAGCAAATTCTACAGCAAATAAATGGCTTCACAGTGGAGGGGTGGGGGGGAGTAGGTCAAACCAGATCTTAATAAGAAACTGGGCATACTGTAATTGCACACAGTAATTTGATGAAAGCCGGTTGCCCCACCATGTCTATGTCTGTCTTCCACTACTTTGTTGAGCTTTTTAAAGAGGAAGTTTGATAGATTTCCAATAAGTGTTACTGAAGTAAGCCTTAATGAAGCACAGCTTTTAAATGTGGAAAAGTGTCATCAACTTGTCAAATTGCAACTTAAAAGTCAAGCTCATCAGACACCTTATATTTCAAGTAATAAATTATCAATCATAACGTGTTAAGTATCTTTACATCAGTCATTTAGCTAAAAAATTCTGACGAATTTCCCCGGCACCAACTCGTACGTCACATACTGTAACACTCAGAGCAATAGATACCACAAAGAACTCTGACCTCCCAGGTCTTCTCAACACACGACACTCCCTCAACAACGCTCAATCACTCCTGCTTTCAGTTATGTTTATTCATAAATTATACAAATATGCAAGACGACATGATGGTCCATTGAAAATTTCAAATACTTTCTCAAATTCTCCAAACAAAGGCAATTTAAAAAGCGGCAAAAATGAATAGAAAGCTGATGAATTAAATGAATTAAAATTAGAAGCTATTCATAAGGGTCCATTAAAAGCTAAAGAGAAATACAATGTTCTAGACCCAAGGATCACATCTGCAAGTAAGGCTCTTAACCTAAAAAAATCATCAACTGCTATCCCTCTTAATGGCCCTTTACAGACAAAACATCCTACTACCTCAACAAACAGTTTGAAAATTACCATTAAAAAAAGTAAAGGCACAGGAAAGAAAGCTGCTCAAAAAGCTCTCAAAATGAACATCAGCATGGTGGCCAAATGAAAATGACTGAATCTGCTACAAGATACAACCCATATGGGCTCCTACATCTCATTAAGGCTCTCCTACAAACACCCATGCACATGCTTGACACCACGCTGCGAGAGCTCGCCGTGACTGCAAGGCTACACGCTGTAGTAGCACACACAGTTAAAGACCAAGCAACTGCAGGATCAATGTGTTTCACCTGAGCACACAGGGAAGCTAAGGAAACAGAAACCCACAGAAATCAAGCGTGCTGTGAAGATCTAGTTGCATGACAACAAGACTGAACAAAACAAGTGAATAATCAGCTCTAGGTGCATACAGAACACTACTGTCCCAAAAGCTCAACCTTATTAAATGCTACAACTGTGCTACGTAAAATGCTTAAGTTCAAGACCTCTGTTTATTTTGTAAAAAGCAGAGATACTTGTAACCAACATGCATCCTAAAATACACAGTAAGGACTACAGTGCTCTCTGTTGCTGTAACTCAAGAGTTTCAGTGGCCCAAAAGCATGCTCTCCATTAACAATGTAGGCACTTCACATTGTCTAAAGCACAGTGTGAACAATAACCAACCAAACACGCTTTCACCTCCTTTGTCAGTCACATCAAGACAGCTAAGTCATGCAAACAGCCTGCTGATGAGAGCATCTCAATAGCCACTGCACTCAAAGGAGGGAAATGATGCCTTTCACAATGGGAAGGATTACTTCCTTGGCAGAGCAACGGAATTCAGATATACAAGGTACAACAGGAGCAAAATCAGAAGTCAACAAAAGTAGAACAAAACAGAAAAAGAATAAGCAGAGCACTACATGCCTGTTTTAGCGCCAACCGGTATTTCCAGGGCAAACTTTCTGAACCCATTAACTGGGAGAGTGCAAGTTGGGGGGGGGTTATTTAGATTAAATTAATTAAATTACTGTACACCAGCTTCACCATCTCACAGACTTCCACAGCAACCCAGTGCAAGGCAATCAGAGAGACGCAACAGCTAAAGCTTTCAGAAATCCGCAGCATTCCCACACCCAGCATAAAGCCGATCCCTTTCAGATGACAAAAGACACTGAGAGATCAACATCTCGGGAAGGGAGTTGCTGTTCTCAAGGCATCAGCCGTTTCTTTTCTCAGCCCCTAATCCTCAGTCATTTCTACTTCTGTAGAAAACACAGGTAAATCTCCACCCAGACCACAGAAGACCATGTGCCCCAAAGCACAGTCAGAATGGTTTTGGCTGGCTGCAGATCTCCAAAACGTCCTCAGTAACATCAGCAACAAAAAACGCACATAACAAAAAGATTCAGGTCGCCGACACATCCACAGAACATGTCTTCCAGCTCCAATTAAACGCTTGAAAGAGAATTTTTAAGATCCACAAGCTTTTGAACGGGGACAGAAGGGGCTGCACCGAGGGAGGGGGGGATGCAACCAGCCGATATCCAGGGAACACGGGGAAAAAAATCAACAAGTCAGCGCAGCCCAGCATGGAGCAAAAGCCGCGTCGGAAGGTGCGGACATACCTTGTGGAGGTGCCTTTCCTGACATCGCAGATACTGCACTTGAAGGCTTCGGCGCTGTTCCTGAAGGTGCACACGCTACAATCCCAAAAGCCTTCGTCGGCTGCAGGTTTGGCTTGCCTTTTCGGCCTTGAGGAGGGGGAGGGAAAGGGGAAGCGTGTGTGTACGTGTGTGTTTGGGGAGGAGGAGAGAAGCGGCGGAGGGAGGAGGGAGAGGAGGAGGAGAGAAAGAAAACACACACATGAGAAACCATGTTACAGAGCCCCGAAACCCAGCGCCTGCTCTCACCGCCGCTCCCCGCGCCCGGGAACGGCCGACAAACACCTACCGGGGCCGGCGCCCGGAGAGGTGCGGTGCGGCCCCGCGCTCCGCCCCCGGCCCCGCGCCGCGGGAGGGCCCAGCCGGGCCGGGCCGAACCCAACCGGGCCGGGCGCGTCCCCCCGCGCCCCCCACACCGCGGCGGGGGCCGCCCCCCTCCCCTCGGAGAGAGGGTGGGAGAGTTTGAAGGCTGGGAGGCGCGTTCCCTCCTCCACCTTGTTAAACCTCCCTTTGTCTGGGAGCAGCGAGTGCGCGGAGCGGGAGTGCGAGCGAGCGGAGCCGCCATGGCTGCTCTCGCACCACACCAGCCCTGGCACCGGCGGCAGGCAGGGAAACACCGGCACTGCTCCTCCTGATGCCCTTCCACGCTCCCTCCATCTTAGGAGCCTCCTTCGCTCCCTCCCAGCCTGCAGCCCCCCCCCCCTCCGCCCCTACCCCCCGCGTACCTGCCCGGCTGGCGCGGGCTCGCCGCCCCCCTCCCAGCGTTCCCTCCATCTTAGGAGCCCCTCGCCGCCCCCCCCGCGGCGGAGCACAAGCACGGAACTGCCAGCCAGGGGCCTACCCACCGCCATCCCCTCCCGCAGCGCCAGCGCCGAGCCGGGCCGGGCCCGCCGCCGCCGTTGGGGCAGGGTGCGGAGCGGGCAGAGGCGGCCCCCGCCGCACTCCCTCCATCTTAGGTGCCTCTCCCCGCGCCCCCCGCGCCCCCGCTCACCTGGTCGGGCTCTTCTTGTCGCCCATGACCATGGATCGGGGCCGCCCCTGCCCTGCGCACAAAGAAAGAGGCGAGGGGAGGGGGACGGGGCTGCCTCCGTCCAGCAGGCTCCGGCTGCTCCTCACCCCCGCGCCGCCGCTCCTGCCGCTGCCAGGCTCCGCTCCAGACTAGCAGCGCAGCGCAGCCCGGCGCCCTCCCTCCTCCTCCTCCTCCCTTCTCTCCCTCCCCGCGCCGCTCCGGCGGGCGGAGCTCACCGCCGCGCCGCGGCCAATGGGGGCGGCCCCGCCGCCAGCCCCGCCGGGGAGGAGAGCGGGGAGCGCCCCCCGCGCCGCGCCGCCCCCGGCCAGGAGCCCCTTCGGGCCGCCTCCCGCCCTCTTTCTCCTCAGCGCTGCAGGCGCTGCCCCCCGCAGGGGGACCCAGTGGCAGCGGGAGGGCTCTCTCCTCTCAGCCGGCGGTGACGGCTGGCCCCTTCCTTTCCCCTCCCTTCCCCCTCGGAGGGCTCGTCGCCTGCCCGTCCCCGGGGCAGCGGGGCCGAGGGCAGTGGTGCCGCCGGGGCCTGCTGCGGGCGGGTGCCCTTTAGGGGAGAGCGCGGCCGTGCGGCCCCGTCCTGCCCGCGTGAGGGGCAGCAGGTACCGGGGGGGGACGCGCGGGCCGGCTCCGTGCGGGGCTGGGCGGCCAAACCCCTGCCTCGCCCCGCTGGGCCGCTGCGGTCGCAGTCACCCGGCGGGGCTGGGCGGGCTCCGGGCCCTTTCCTCGGGCACGGCCCCGCTGTGCCGCCACGGAAACCTCGGCTGCCACCTTTGTGAAATCTCCTTAACGCTCTGGGTCAGGTCACCAACCCGAGCAGAGCCGAAGGCGTTTAGATAGCGCGGCCGAGGGCTTCCAGGTCAATCCCTCCATGATCTTTCAGTTCCACCTAAAGCACAAGCCATGCTTCTGCAAAATTCCCGAGGTGGCAAAAAGTGATGTTTCCCAGAAAACGACAGTCCTGCCCCGAGTTTCCCCACTGGCTCTTTAGGTCTGTGGAAACGCTGGCATGGTGGGCTGGGTGTCAGTGTGCAAGGACGAGCCCTTACTGTCTTTGATGAGCCTCTTTCCAAGCAGGGCTGGTTCCTCGGCGGCAGCTGCAGGAGGAGATGGGGGCATTGAACAGCCGAGGAAGGACGGGTAGTGAGTGATGAGTAAAGACAGAAGTCGGTTCCACCGCTCTTAGCTGCACGAGCACAAGCCTTGCAGGGCAGACATTTTTGCACCGTGCTTTCCCAGTTTCTCACTGGTAACCAAGCCAAGCTAACAGCTCCCACCAGGGAAGAGCAAACTTCAACACAAGGCAAGAAACAGCACAGGCAGGAGGGATGTCTGTGGGCTGCACAGGGCTGTGCCTGAGAGTGTGGCAAGCAGCGCTGCAGAGTGAGGGTAAAGACAGTCTGAACCGAGTTAACCAATGGCTGAATATAAGCCAGAAATACCTAAACATCAAACCTGTTTAAGTGGCTTATGGCAGGATACAGTCCCACTGTAACAGGAGGCAGGCATAACCACGTCTTGCGCTTTAGATCTTCAGTGATCTGGACTCGCTCACAAGCCACAGAGGTTTTTCTCTTTCTGCCAATGCCCATTATAGCAGTAAAATCATGCTGACAGTCACCCCCAGTACTTGATAGCTGCACGTAATCCACTCACCCTACCCACCTCCCTCGTCCACATACAGGTAATTTAACCCTTGCTGGCACCTCCGCCAACAACTTTAACTATGATTTGCACAGACAAAGCCTTCCCATGACTTTTTGCTACATCACACAAGTTCCCGAACAATACAGCAAGAAACAGACATACTCCAAGGGCAGAGTTAAGGTTGTGCAATTATCACATGTAGGAAGTGTCATTTTCCCATTGCATCTGCTGTTTTCCAAACATTTTTGCTCTTTTAGATTGCAGCAGTAACGTTTGCTTCGAGTATCTGTGTGGGAACAGTAGCTCAGCAGTGCTCTTGGAGTCTGGTAAGCACAAAGTCCTGTTGTGCAGTCGCTACCAGAACTTCATGGCAATGATGCTTATGGGGACAGCAAGAACACTGGTTTTGGGAACAAGGTCAGCGGAGAAACTGAGAAGAAGCACAGAAAGGGAGAAAGTGCTGAAATTTTGCCTTGGGGGGAGATCCAGGCACAGTCTGACTCCCATTTTTTGCCACAGCTGCTTCTCTCAGCTCCCCATTGCTGCATTCAGCAGAACAACAGCCACCACAGGCACAGAGTAAGTTATTGCAGAAACATTAGGGAGCTACAACCCGGTTTAGAAGGCAATTTCTGTACTTAAAAAGTTTCAGAGTTATTGTTTTCTTTCCAAAATCTTACTGAATCCTTTATTATCAATTCCCCTGGAAATCTTCCTTCCTCAGCAAATAAAGCCTTCAAAGTCACCTGGCAACCTAAGTATGCTGGGACTTCATGTACCTGCAATGGAAGGTGATTGTTCCCAGTTTGCTAAACACACTTCAAAACTGCAGCTGGGTGTCTTTGCCTTCACGGGTGGCTCCTGGAGGAGTGCAATGGTGGGCTCACACACTGATCCAGCTGGAGCTTTTGGGATGCTGTGTCCTGTACGCAGCACTTCCCTGATGAGCTCTCCAGACACCGACTCACCAAGACAGGAACCATGGGCAGAAATCAGGGCTGTAAATACAGTCAAACTAAATGGCACATGCCTTGCTGTGGTATTTCTTTCACACTGCGGTGTTAGCACAGTGAGCTGTTCTGCTGGCCTCAAAATTCACCAAGGTGGCATGGGCAGTGTACTCCACTGAGAATTTAGGGATTTTTAATGGAGTTTGGGGTCTTTCGTGCTCACAAGGTAGCCTTGGATAAGTCATTTAGTGCTTCTCATTAACTCCAGATGTCTGGAATTGAAAAGTGAAAGGAGCCAATTTCTAGGCTCACACCTGAATCTGTGGCACAAGTTTTCAAACCAGACTCATTCCAACTAAACACTTTGGACTCCACAATGCTGTTCAGCTGGTGGTAAATCCCCCTGAAGAAATTCCCACCCTTGCCTCCAGAAGATGCCACTTTCTCACCGGTGCCAACTGTGTGCAACACCTTGTTTGAGAGCACTCTCAACTGCAAGAGAACCCTGTTAACACACTTCTCTCCACCTCTCTCCTTCCCCTACCATGTGTATTTTAAATGACAAAAGGCTTATAAAGAGGCACTGTTTGCAGATGCTTCCAGACATGGCACTGGGGCAGGCATGCTCACAGCAGCTGGGAGAGCAGGGCACAAACCTCTCAGGCCAACCTGGCTGCCACAGCCTATGCTGGGAGCTTATGTGCAAATGGCTTTTTTGGCTTTGGCTGTACATGAGTACGTCCTTCATGTCAAGTATGGAGAAGCTGGGATGAGATGGATGGAGCAACATTACCCTTCTGCACCATCTCAGCATCTCATCTCTCACCCAAACCATCCCTTGCCCTAACAGCATCACAGTTGCTCCTGCTTCTTTGCTTCATCCCTTGAAACAGGAGACAGTCCAAACTGACTTTCCATACCCTCCACAGAGCTGCAGCCCAAGGGTGCTCAGAGGTGCACTCCAAGCTAAGCACCCTGTTAGTAGCCTATTCAGCACAGTGAGACCTCTGAACCCTGGCCTGCCAAGAGCACAGAGGTAATTCCCTGTGCCCAGACCATCGGTATAAATGAACTGAAAAACAAACTGGGACGCTACACATGCAGCCAAAGTCAGTATTTGTGCATAAGGTTCAACGCCAAATATAAATATTAACTTGAGTTCCCCAGCCCCTTTGGTCACTGTGGTAAAATATGCATTTTTGTAATTCTGCATCAGATGTGCGTAACTTCTCAGAAGTGGCTGCTGCCCTGAACAGCCCAGAGTGTAACCACTAGTAAATGACTTTTCTGTGGATTTAAGGAGTTTCTTACATAGGAGTTGGAATTGGGCTCAGGACACAGGTCTCTCTATTAGTTTAGCCAGAGCTAAAAGGATCAGAGATGATGCTGCTGCTCTCTGGGGCAGGGAAGTTGTGTATCACCACACAATTAGCACCTTTTAGTTGAAGTGGGTGGCAAGGGAAATTAGCAATTGAGGGTAGAAATGGTGAACCAGCAACACTAAAGCACCTAAAAGCCAGCATTCATTTCACTGTGTCCTGAAGGGGATTAAATGTGTTTGGCCTCCCCAGGTTTCCAGGAGGAAGAGAAATATCAAGGAGTGGAAGAAAAAGGAGCTGTGTGAAAGCCAGTGGACTTCATGAAATTAGCATAATGCTTGCCACACCATAAGAACATCCTTGGCAAGGGAAGCAGGAGCCTATGCTCTGAAACCTGGAAGTTTTCACCGCAAGACAAAACACCAAACCAGAAAACATGCACTGGCCAAAGACAATGGTGGCCAGCTGCATCCTCTCTTGCTCTTAAAGCACAACATTAACTGCCACGGGCTTCAGGTGCTGCTGCTAGAGAGAAGCCAGGAAGAAACTACTCTTGGAAGTCTCACTTAGCACTTGGTAGCATCTTTGAAAATGTAGCCCTGGCTTTGTTCATAAGCTTTTGGGGGAAAGCATTGTGCTAGGGATTGCGTAAACACAGAACTGACTGATGGATGGCCCTGGTGCTCCACAGAGATTTATGCATGCTTCTGGAGAATGTACTGAATTAACAAGCATCTCAGATTAATACAGGGGCACTGAGAGACTTTACTGATAATCATGGGAGAGAAAGATAAGGAAGAGTTACCACACAGTGTTCCATTTTCCAGACATCAATAAAGACTCAGATGTGCGATATTTTTAGCTGTGCTGGGAGCACAGGCATGGCAAAGTTGGCAAGGGATGAAGCAAGGAGAACCATGAAGCTGGAAAATCACTGGTAGAGCTTCTCAATAAATAGCCTTGGGATGAACATTACTTGCTATTTTCCTTAGTGACCACATTAGGAAAAGAAGGGATTGTTCTCATAACCTGAAGATGAGAAGCAGAATGTCACAGTGGAAGAAGATAATAACTTTGAAAGAGAGCAAAATGGAAATAGGATGAAATACAATTTAGGCAGCTGGGTGCCTGTAATAAAACTTTCTGACTCAGAGCGGAAGCTCGTTGGTATGGCACACACAAGGGAGAAGACCTGTCTCAGGTATTTGCATGCTGCTGGTGTGACTTTGCTCCTGAAAAGGTCAATGTTAACTAAAGGGTATCAGAAAAAGTACCAACAAATAGAGACAGGGAAGCGTATAATGACACTGAACAGTGTACAGGCAAGATCTTGTTGGAGCTATCATTCTCCAGACAATTCTCCAGTTGAAGACAAAAAATGCATTCAAGCTGGGAAAAGCATGGAGAAGATTTTCTGGAATGGTCAGGGGGATGGAAAGCCTATTTTATGGCAGAAGTCTCTACAGACTCAACTTGCTCAGCCTAGGGAAACGAAGGCTGAGAGGAGATGTGACCACTGGAAAATACAGTGGGGAAGGAAGCAGCACACTACAGCAATAAAAGAGCTAGTAGACAAGAATGAAGAGCACAACTGATCCATGCTGGACATATAGGCTGGAAACTAGACATCTGTTTCTAACCTTCAGAGGAGCAAGGAGCAGAAACAGCTTTACAATGGGAGGAGCAAAGGCACTCAGTGTAAAGACAGACCTTGATCACTTATGGATGGAATCACGCAGCAGAGTGGCTCATACAGTCCCTTCCAGCCTTATGATCCCTCTGACAGAAGACCCCATTGCTGTCACCAGAGTCCTGGCTTTCCCTCCTCACCCACACCAACTAATCTCATCTGACTTGTTTCCAGGCTTTGTGCCTAGAAATGGGTTTCTAAGACACCCAGGGATTTCTGATTTGCTTCTAAATTTGGTATATTTTTTTTCCTTCCAGAAAACTTAGAACTTCCTCTATTCAGCAAAATAAGGGTATTTTTTTAAGTTTTCTTTCTTTCTTTCTTCTTTTTTTTTTTAATATAATCTATTTATAGATAGTCTTTCATGGGTTCTTTGGAAAGTAGTTTTAGAACTGAATTAACAAGTGATCAAACGCCGACTATCAGGAACTTCAAACAGCAAGCCAAAAACTTTCTATCAGGAACAGCCTGCTGAAGAACAACCTAGTAGAAAAAGGATCTGAAAGATGAGGAGCAGTATGTAAGCAACAGCCAGTGCCAAGAATCTCCAGGGTCTGCAAACCCTTAAAATGCCAGACAGACAGGAATAGAAAACAGCCTGAAAAGGTAGAGAGACATAAAAACCTCTGCGTGCAAGAGCCTTAAATATAAAACTCAGATGAGTAGCAAAGGAAGTCAACAAAAAACTAGCGGCTCTAGCTAAGCATCCTGCATGCTGTATTCTACAGATAGCAAAGGCTGTGCAATTTAAATCTGTAATCCCTTCCCAAGCAAAGAGGCTTTTGCAATAGCGCAATCTGGATGTCACCAGCGTATGAATAGGCATCTTGGGACTGCTCTGGAGAACAGAGGTCAAAGTTTAGTGATGTATGTAGTTGTCTCCCTAATGGGTCTTATTGATTATTATCCATAGAAACAAGCAACGTCTCCAAATCTGCCTCCCCTTTTGTGCTAGATGCTGGCAACCAAGAAAAAGCAGGATCTTGATCTTCCAGCTCCAGGCAGGTTGTAGAACATTGAAGCAACAAGGAAAGACACAAAGTTGCTGAATAATGAAACACAGCAAGTGGAAAATGGTAAGCAGATCTGTGTAACATCTGCATAGTGATGATACACGGGAGTACAGTGTTAAAAAAATCTAATAACATAAATTTTAAAAGAATAGGATAAAATAAGGGGAGGAGAAGAGGAAGTCAACATTGCAATTCAGCCACCTAAGTAAATTATGCATTGTGAAGGAGCTGAAAAGCCTCAGCACAGATAAAGCCCAGTACAGATAAAGCCACGCTTGTCCAACTGCAGGTATTCCAGCAAAGTATCTTAAATACTGCAGTGAAAATCATTATGTCTGTGATACAAAATGGTGGTAATAGGTTGGTATCTTCACAGCACAAGCACAGTTCTGTTGTGGCAACTTCAACAGGAGAGCAAAAATAGAAAAAGCACCAGCAGGAATGGACCTAAAGTACCAATGCTATTTGTTCCCATTCTAGTGAGCACTGCTGTGGCAGCCAGCCAGGCATAAGAGCAGAGCCACCTCAGGTAGAGCACTGGGAACACCCTCGAGTGAAGCCTAAACTGGTAAATAAGGAAGGGTAAGGATGATTATTAGACCTCTTCAAACTTCCTGAGTCTGCAAGATAGAGTCAGAGGGGAGCAGGCTTATTCTCGAGACTTTGGTACTTCCACTTCTGGCTGCTGCTAGAAACTGGATGCAGAAAAACCCCACAACCAACCAAAAAAATACCAAACAATCCTGTTTACGACATTTCAGAATCTCAGAAGTCATCTCATTTGGGTTCAGGGTTAGGAACTGTCTCCTGTCAGGAAATCATTAGGGCTGCCCCTGCTGATGATGTGCTGCTTGAGATCTGGCTGTCTGCTCTGTCTGTCCTCATCTTCACCCACCTCACAGCTCACAGGCTGAAAAGGGGCAGAGGACGTTGGCAGTGCTGCTGGGCTCCCCTGGTCAGCAACAGCCACTTCCCACTGGTGCCAGATGCCAGTTCCTGGGCTGTTCCTCGCACACCCACTGTGTTATGCAGAAATACAGGACATAGAGGAGCATCCCAGCAAGAGCTCTATGCACACAAACCTTCTGCCTTGTAGCAAATGCTCTGTGCATGGTAGAGGTGAAAAGCAAGGCTTGCTGCCTAAAGAGAGGACCGCGTAGCTGACTCCTGCTTCTGTCTTTGTGGGATGTGCAGTTTGCTGGTACAGGTTATATAAACCTAGTTATCTACCCACACATCCCCACACTGAAAAAGATGGGTCTGCACACCTGAAAAGGAAGAAAAGCATATCAGTATAAAGCCATGTATAGACTGTGTCACCATTATAGAGGCCATAGCACAAACCAGATTGGAAGTAACTGCATTTACTCCAGTGGAACTGTAACAAGATGATCCCAGTCCCTGCCAGGACTGTCACTGTTCACTACACATCTATGTCATAGAACAGCAACAAGTCTGCCACACACTCGATTTGCTTACAGGTATAGCAAATCTGGCTTGCTCTGGGCTGTGTGAAGGGACCAGCTCCAGGCAATCAGAGATGCTGTGCTCTGTGCAGCTGGTATTAGGATCATTGGCATCTGGTGGGAGTGCAGCTATTCAGGACTCACCAAAACAACAACAAAAAAGCCTCTTTTCTCCTAGAGTACAGCTGAATTCCCTTCCTCCCATTCCCTTAACAGATGTCAGAAAAAAGCATGAATGGCTGCAGCTCTGTGCTTGACTCGCAGCTTTCACACTTGCTGCCAAGCTGGCCTACTGCTTCTCAACCCAGTTCTGGAAGGTGTTGCTTTTTGAAAAGAAAAATAGAAAGGGAAAAAATATCCTTAAACACTTAATAGTAAACTTCTTTAAAAAAAAACTTGCTTCAAGCCAAAAGACATTTGCCAAGTTTCAACTAAATGTGAATTTTCATGATGCTGTAATAAACACCTCAATATGGGGTTTCAAAATGAGAATGCTGAGACAACTTTGCTCCAAGCAGTTCACAAATATATATATAATATATAGCTTCTTTGGTTTTGGGGTATTGTATAAAGAAAAATCAAACTACCCCAAGGAGCCGTTTTATGGTGCTACAGTTACATATACATATATATAAGAAAA
>JBCJKH010047571.1:36188-46708 GCA_039877255.1 Loriculus beryllinus
CACTCTGGCACCGTCCATGGCAGAGCTCCAGACTGAGCAGCCTGAACTGAAATTCTCCTGCAACCCCCAGGGTTTATCCCCACCCCCAGCCCCATCCCACCATGGGGCATGGCTGGGGACCACAGGGCATGTGGTGGCCTTGGAGCTGTATTTCACTGCAGCTGGGTATCACAATAGGGGCACAGGGCAGCCGCCTCCCCCAGGGGATGAATTACAGAGCAATAAACCACGCTCATCTCAGCAGGAGGGTTTTATACCCACCATCAATCAGGAGGCACAAACAGCTCCATTCCCAGCAGGACTGGCAGAAAGCGAGGCAGAAATGGGTGTGCAGAGATCCTGGGGATTTATGGGAGGGTCCAGGCCAGGGTGGGAGAGCTGGGCACCTTGGTACCCCCCCCCTAGTCCTGGTGCCCGTGCACTGCAGTGCCAGGGATGTGGTAGCAACTCTTATTACCCATCCAGCCTCTCTGGGAAGGGACCAGGCAGAGGTGATGGCTGTGGCCATGGTGTCCCCACTGCTGGCTGCCATGGGTCTTATTTAAGCCACTCACTTAAGAAGAGGTGCCAACAAGCCTGGCGGCTCCCAGGCTGGGGCTCCTGGAGGTTATACCCCTGTGCCCAACACTGCCTGGTTCAAACACTTAAATCACAAAGTAAAACCCCAAACCTGCCCTGAGGAGCACAGACGTTTCAGGAGCTGGGTTCAGAGTTTGGAAGCTGTCAGCAGCATATTCACAGCGGAGGTGTTGCAGGCACAGTTTTGCCAGCACCTGGCTCCCTGCTCATTCCTTTGATCTCTAATTGATGAAAGAGCAAACAAACCCCAAAACCAACCTCCTTGCAGAGATTTTGGAGGAAGGGAGTTGAAGATGTGTGTCAGGGGCTTGCAAACCGTACAGCAGTCATTAGATACCTAAGTGCCTTTGCTGAATGTGGCCCTAAACATCTGCTTTCCCATTTTTTACAATTAGTAGAAAGAGCAAAATCCAAGCTAGCACATCCAAATGTCGGTATCCTGAGCATAAACACCTGGGCAGAGATAATATCTCTCACCTGATACCTGCTCTCTGGTGAATTTGCATTTTCCAAATGAGCTTATTTCATCAGTGGAGGGGAGCTGCTTTCCAAGCATCCTGAGCAGCCCGCTGCCGCGACTCTGCGGCAGGCGGCTATGAACCAGCCTTCTTTTCAAGACCTTAACCAAGATGCAAAGGCAATAACATTGCAGACCTCCCTTCATTCAAGAGGAAAGCTCAAATTCGAGCAGAGGAAAAAGTGCAAACCTGTTTTGCTGTGGTGCAAAGGGTAAAATGAGTCACATCTTAACCTTGACCCCTCCTGGGGATGTCCCCCCTGCATTTCTTTGGGCAGAAGAGCTGCCTCTCACCCCCAGACAAGCAGCAGACCACCACCTCTCCTCCCAGACCTCAGTCAGAGGCTCAGGCCATCCTTTTGGCCAGAGCCTTCTCCCCCTGCACTGGCAGCAGGAACCTCACCCTTCTCCTTGGGATCCCAACAGCATTTGTCTTTCTGCAGGAGATACTTCAGGGACATGAATAATACAGGATAACAACAGAACAAAGTGCTGTTCATGTATTTATGTACAGTCTTTTCCCTGGCTCCAGTGAGCTTCTATAAAGACATCAGTTTTAATGAGCGTTTTGTTGTTACCCTAACATCGCAGGGTCTTACATCTTTTCCTTGCTCTGCTATGAAAGTTTTCCTTGCTGATGTATAGATGTTTTTACAAGCTAAAAATAGGATTATCTTTTAACCAATCAAGTCTGTCTGGGATTATGTATTCAGAGAGTGTGATATAAAGACATGGAATACAGGTTTAATGAATCACAAAATTGAATTCTTTAGGGGCTGGTAGCATTTTTCTGAGTAAAACAACAACTTAATGTCCTGTGTGTTGTACTTTACAAACTGGGACCTAAACTTGTCTTGCACAAAGGAAATTATAGAGGCAGTTTTGGGAGGTCTTTTATTAGTATTTGCTCGCTCCCCGGCACAGAGTAGAATATGAATTGATTGTCAAAGATTTTTTAAGTGCCTTTGATTGAAGAGATGATCTCTGATAAGCTGCTGGAGGAAAATAGAAGCCAACAGCTGCTCCATTTAACATCACTTAGCCTCCAGTTCTGGCGCTTTGCTAAATAACTATTTTACATTCATAAACACAGCTCTGTGTCGCAGCCACACTTGCACACACCTCCCTGTTCCTGCAGAGCACCGTGTGACGCCAGCTACTCGGTGGTGCTGCCAGGGAAGTTAAGTTGTGATGCTGAAAACATGCACAAGTCCTCCCCCCTCTTACCAGCCTGAACGCTGACATGTTGAAACACCCAACACTGACAGGGTTATGTCCCTTCTTAAAGTGGGGAAGAGATCATCATTCATGTTTTAGAGCTGGGGAGAGAAAACAAGCGATTTGTTGTTCAGGGCATTGTTTCTAGCAGACAATTAAGACATAAATACTGAATCTTTGCTGTTAATAAATTCTGGTGGGGTTGCTGATCCCTGGATAATTCTGCCATGCTTCTCCCACGTATAATCCCCTTGCAGTGTATGACACCAAGTCACAGCCAGACCCATTCCATAACTCTGGTAGCTGCTTATTTCCATAACCCAACTTTGCCAACACCACACAAATTGTCTTTATTTTAACGCCCATCTGCTTCCCAGGCTGCACAATGGCTCACAGCCCTGAGGTGCCTGGCCCCAGCAGGAGAGGACTGCCACCAGCTCCATGCCTGGATTTTGCCTCCTCACCCTGCCAAACTGGGACAGATGTGGATGCAAGCTGCCCCAACATGTGCATGGATGCCAGGGAAAGAGGCAGCACAGATCTTCATTGCTAGTGCTGATGGAGGCCAGGTTGGGGTCTGCTTCCACCAGGGAGCATCCCCTAGAGATCCCATTTCCTGCTGCCATCTCCAGGATGCTATAGCTATAAAATGCATCTAAATGACCTCCAGTTCATCAAATAGTGCCAAATGCATGGGTGTACACCTGCAACACCTACCTTTGCATGCAAGAGCAGCCCTGTGTGAGCACAGCTATAGATAAAAGCCTCTCAGGTGGTGCTTTGAAGCGGTAGGTCACAGGCAAACCCCATCCCAGTCCCATGACATACAGTCGCCTCGTGCACAGGGTCACCCCACAGATGTGGGAGCAGGACCGGAGCAGTGGCCTAGGGCAGTAAAGCCCGACCCAACAGGAATTAATGTCCCACATCTTCCCTGGAAGCAGTGCCCTGAGCATGGAACACAAATCCCTCAGTGCAGTTTTATTGCTCAGTTCAAGGCGCAGCTGGAAGATGCTGTCCAATGTGGGTGTGCTTTCCTCCTTCTCCCTCCTTCCTAGGAGGAATATCAAGTTGCTGGCTGCTGCCAGCACCTTCCCTGCCCTGAGCACTCCTCTGCCAGACTCGCAGCCCTTCCACACACATTGCAGCCTGGTCTATTGGCAGCCTGAGTCTAATGCTATCCTGGAAAGGCTTTGGGAATCTCACAGGCTCTGCACTGAGCACGAGCAAAGCCTTTTCCAAAGGAAACACTAAAAGGGTCACGCAAGACAAAGCTAAAAGGGTTTGTAATTATTTTGAGTTGGGCAGGAGCTAAATTAGCCAAGCAGAGTCATTCCCTGGCTCAGATCTTCACTGCAAGGCTCCAAGAGGATACACATCTCCTCAAGCTAAAGAGATAGTCAATTTGGAGGCTTGATTCAGCCCAGGAAACCTTCGGACTCCCAAACAAAGCAGCTGCAAACCCCTGGCCCTGCAGAGAGACTACCCCAGTGCTGCTGTAGCAGAGAGGAGCTGATGCTGAGCAGCTAAAACTTGCTCCGCACCACCCTGACCTGGCCATGTTTTGCAGAGGGTTTCATGCCCTCTGATCTCTCCTGTAGCCAAACAACCTCTCTGGGGCAGGGGGAGCAGAGCAACTGATAAATTTTGGGGTGCAGCAGCCTTGGAAGGGACCTTGCAGGCTGCCTCACTCCTCCCACCCCAGGGTGCTGTGGCTGAGAGAATGAGTGGGAAGAATGGTGGCTTTTGGACATGGCTCCTGATGAAGCACTTGCCAAAGCAGAATGGACTCCTGTGTTGTGCTGCAAGGCTTTCTGCTGGGAAGCATCCCTTGGACCATGCCGGAGATCGGGGGATCAGAGCATGCCATGCAGAATAGATGCCAGCTCAGGTCTGTGGCAGAGCATCATGCTCAGACACTGCTGGGAGTGTTGCTGTGAAGGGAGCAGCAGCGTGGACACAGGTCTGACCTGAATGCTGAGGTTCCTGTCTGGGAGCAACAGTGGCAGGGATAGGAAGGGAGGCAGGAGTGGGACAGAGCTGTCCACTGAGGTCAGGTCTGCTCTTCCCTTGTCTCCCTGTAAAAGACAGCGAAAGGAGCTGTATTCATACCATGGGTAAGTGTGAACTTATTGGAAAGATGGAGGGAAGACTGAGGCAGCACTTTCTGCAACACAAATGGCTCTCAAGGTGCCAGAGGAGAATCACTTCAGTGCTCTGGCCCTGACATCCTATCTCTCTCAACGATGACCCCAGGCAATGAACCTGTGTGTTGCTGGAGGCCAGACATGCTGCTCATGGAGGCACCACACTGGGGTCCAGGGGGGCCAGCACGGTGGCTGTGGGACACCCTCCCAGCTGGCAGCCTGGCCACCAGAGATCCAGTCTGCTCCTGAGGTCCCCAAAACACAGACACAAACCTGGCAGAATTCAGCTGCAAGAGAATTTTCACCCCGATTGATGCCATAAACATTAACCCAAACAAGCCCTCCTGCATCCTGCGTGTGGATGTGCGGGCTGGCTCTCTGAGCACTGTAGTTATAGCAACAGGCACTGCCGTTGATCCGCAGCAGTTATGCACTTCTGGGCTGCACCTTGAGAAGTGCAACTCCCTCCATAAAGCCCCTGAGCAGCAACAGCAACCAAAACCTCATGGGCTATGGGCAAGGTGTGCAGCTCTCATGCATGGCATGAGCCCATTGCTGCAACAAGCCTGCCTTGGGTGCTCTCAGAGCTCCCCAACCGCCTTTGCACCATCATCCATGGGTACAGACTCATAACAAAGCAAGCAGCTGCACCTCCTTTGCTTGCACTGCCCTCAAAGTGTTCCATCAACATCATGCAGAACCAACACAGATGCCTCCTGCTGCCCGTGGAAGTAAAGATCTCTGGTACCCAGCATGTGTGAAGTCAGTGAGGCACACCGGTGTCTTTAAGTGACACTTTACTGATTTTGTCTTCTTCGCAACATGCAGCCAGGCTAAAGAGCAGTTCTCTTGCCTACAGCTCAGCCGCCCTGCTAGAAAATCAATAGTCATTTGGTGATATTCTGGCATTCAGCTCGCTGCATTGCAATGCCTTGGGAGGAGCAGCTGTGATTTGCCAGCCTCCAGAGTTAAGTGAAAACCAGCAAGGGTCAGGCTGGCCTTGGGCAGATAGTTCTGGGTTGTTTGAGCAGCACAGCCTGATAAATCCATCTGAAACTTCAGGCGCCTCATTTTGTGCCTGTCCAAGGGGCTGCTCCAGCTCATCAGATAGCTGGAAATGTCCCTTGGGGTTCCCCATGTCCTCCCCAAGCAGTGCAGTGCACACCTTGCTCATCCTAAAAACCAGAGTGCACACCTCACAGCAGCCTCATGAGAGCCTTGACAGGTTTGTGTCAGATTCGTATGAAACACATCCCAGCCTACACCAGCAACAGGTATCACCAGCTGGCCCCAGTGTGGAGCATGAATTCCCTGAGCATCTGCAGCAGGGGAGCGGGCATAGAGCTCCCTGGAGCACACTCAGACCTGCTCCCAGCCCTCTTCTGGAAGATGACACAGCATGAAGGGTTACCTTAGCTTAGCGTATTTACCTGCAGAAACACAACAGGAAATACAGAACTCAGTGCTAGAAATGGGATGGCTCCTTCATGGTTGGGAACTGACCCTGGATTTCTGGGTTGGGACCAGACTAAAGCAATGCTTTAGGGAGCTAGGGAGCAATGAAAGGTGGGGGTATGCCAAGCACCAGCTGCAGTTTAAAACAATCAGGAGCCTTAAAATAGATATGAGCAACTTTGAACCACGAAACCAAAAGCTGGTGACATCTTTGTTTAATGAAGAAGAGAAATGGCTCTTTTCTGTGAATTCAGGACTGCACCAGCAGGGCTGGATTTCAGCAGGTTTCAAAGGGCAACAGACATATTATTTTTAAATGATAAATAAAATGTAATAGCCCGACCTCAGGAACACAATCGTCTGCTTTCAATGAACTCCTGTTTCTTTCATTCTTCTCCATCAGTGCAGATATATGAACTGCCACAGATCCCCCTGCCACCTCACCAACTGCGTGCATTACAGCCTGAAGCACAGGACCTGCTCTGGGTTACAACCTGAGCAGGAAGCAAATCTCTCCCGGAGAGCAGGAGGAGAAGGACATGACTCCTTCCCCTGGGTGCTGTCTGTGATAAGAAGAGAATTAAGACCTCCAATCTATTTCTAATGGAGAGGTTACACGAGGGCATTTTGGAAGCAATTGGAAGGTTGGTGAAGGGGTTTAGCCAGGAAATGTATGGAGTCTCATTACCTTTTATCTTCTGAGCACATAAAGTTTGCAGAATCTCTGTTTAGGTTAGCAGGAAACCTCTGCAAGAATTATATATGCTGCCCACATGCTTATCAAGGGAGAAAGAGCTGTGCTCTATCAGCCAGCTGTGGGGCTCCGCAGAGATAAAGACATCCCCCTGCCCAGCAGTGACTTGGGATAAATCATCCTGTCCTCATGCTGCCATTATGCCTAACCCCTGCTTGGCCCCTTCCAATCGTCACACAATTTAGCTGCAAGAGCCAGCATGAAGGACCTTGGCTGGGTCTTTTTCAACTGTCCTAGTGCTCTCCCCGCAGTGTGGGAAAGAAAGGAATGCTTAATTTACAGTTCAGCTTTAAATGCCCTGTTCTAGAGAGCTTATGGAGACCTCAGCTTAAACACACACCTACCTGGGCACCAGGACAAACAGTGCTTGGATCCGCTTGGTTTTTAGGCTGGATGCCAAGCCTGGAGCCTGAGGGATGCTCCGGGACCTGGCGCCAGCTGTGCAATACCCTTTCATTCTGCAGACAACGCTCACCAGTTTCATTTGTGTCACCATCTCTTTGTGCCTTCAATCCTGGCTGCCTGTCAGGTCCCATTGGAGGTCAGCATGTGCTGCTGCCCCACACACCACCAGACACAAACCCCATTGTAACGGCTGGCTCTGTGACATGCATTTCACCCCCAACACCTCTCACAGCCCCAGACATCTGTGGGTGCAGAAAACTACACACTACACAGGCCAAAGCTCACGTCTGCCATACTGTTACTGCAAAAAGGCTTTGCTGTGGCCCAGAGCACCTTGGCACTGCCAGCAGGGCTGGGATTGCAGTCTGTGTGGCTGCAGCCCATCGGCAGACTGGCCAGGCTGCTGTCAGAGCAGCCCAGGCTTCATGTGGATGACTTCACTGCCAGCACTTAGGGACCATGGCGGCTGTGAAGGCAGCACAGAAATGTCCTCAGGTGCAAGATGTTGGTGCAAATCTCAGGTTATGCATAAAGAGAGAGACAGCCGCTGCCTGCAGCGCTTGTAAGTCCAGAGCA
Source organism: Loriculus beryllinus (assembly GCA_039877255.1). Lineage (NCBI taxonomy): Eukaryota > Metazoa > Chordata > Aves > Psittaciformes > Psittacidae > Loriculus > Loriculus beryllinus. The sequence continues at coordinate 43,840 of JBCJKH010047571.1, forward strand.
TGGGCAGTGGATGGTGCCAAGGGGATGCAGAGCTGCCACGGCCACCCAGGGAAATCTGTCCCTTCCAATTGATTCAGTAATGATTACGAGGCATGCTATATGCAAGAGACCAAAACAGAGCTGGCTGGCCATAGATATATAGTGTAAAACCTGTAATGTTTGCTATCAGCCAATGACACCAAGTCCTGAAAAGTAGTGATGCATATAACTAAAACCCCAGAAGACTCATTGTTTCATGTGAGCACCGTATATACACCCAGAAAATAAAACCGTGTGTGTGAAAGAGAACAAATCAAAATTCACTTTCATCTGTACCAAATAGATGCTGGCATCAGTGGGAAGATGTTACAGCCATATTGGTGTGCGCATAATTCCTTGGTGAACTTTTATGGGCCAATTGATAACAAATATTCTCATGAGAGCCATGCACATTATTTCTAGAGCTCCAGTATTTTACTAGCAAGTCAGTGCAGAGATGTGTGATTTACACAATGAAAGGAGAGGACTACCTCAACATGGGTAGCACGAGCGCAAGTGCTCCATGGGGAATTCTCCCCTAAAATCAATGCACAACGTGTCTTGTTTTGGCCTGCGGAGAGATGACAACCTAAGGTGAGATTTATGTGGCTCTCTCCTGTTAGAAAAGTACCAGACACTTTTAACAGCAACGTTCTCAAGCAGGACAAAATCCAGTGTGATGGAGAAAAAATTGACAGTAGTCCTGCATCATTTCCTGCTATTGTCTTCAATGCCTTCAGCAGAGCAATTTCCTCCAACTCTTCACGCACTCACAAAACCAAACATGAAATTCCAGATGAAATATATTCACCTGTGTCTTCTTCCCAGATGAGTGGCACTGGGTTGAATTCTTGTAGAGAAGCAAATTGTTCCAGTAAGGCCAGTGCTGTTTGCCCACTGTGATGCCCATCCTCGCACAGCACTGAGCAATGGTTAGCTGGTCCATGCTGCATGCTGGCATAGCCACATTCAAGGGTCCTGACACTTGAGGATCTCAATACACCTTCTGAATGCCAGTGAAGCACCAGCTTTGCTGCCCTGATCTGACTATAGCACTCATGGAAATCAATTGCAAGGGTTCCTCATGGGACAGAGGATGCTGCTTCAGGCAGATCATAGATCATTGATCACAATCTGCCGAAGAGATGGAAGTTGTGGTGTTTAAAATGAGAACTGCAGGCACTAATTCTGTCTCTTGGAGTTCAGGGGTAAAATTTGAGCTGAGGAGGCTCTGGCTCTGCCTGCTTTAGGCCAGGGTGGCACACAGAGCTCACAAGTGGTGCTCATGCAGCCACAGTCACTGCTCTGCAGCACCTCCAGTGCAGGTGCTGTGTGCCCAAAGCCCTCCCTTACCTCTGTGCTCTCAAGGGACCAAAAACTGAATTAGAAGTAATTTTCTTCTAACATTGTTTTTCTGATCTCACCCACTGGGTGCAGTTTCTGATTTATTTCAATTCACAAGTCCTGCCTGTGTGGAAGAGAGCTCATTTTGTTAATTAGTGACATTTACATAGAAAAGAGCATTCAAAACCAAACGTGGAGCAGCACAGGAAATTCACCCCAAAACTTGGAAATCAGCTGCTCAAATGATAACAGCATTTTTGCATTTTACTACACCCATGCTACCTGCCCTGCCCCACTGACTCAGGCAAATCACAGGAGCCCATGACCCCAGGAATGCTTTCCTATGTGATTCACCTCCCCATCCACCATAGGAGCAGGGGAGCTCAAGTTCTTTACCTCAGGCACAAAGACGTCTGCAGGCACAACCTCTCACCCCTGTGATTACAAAGGAGATAAGTCACGGCTCTTTGTGCAGTGAAGGCTGTGAAGGGGAAGAGTTCTGCCAGGAAATACCGATGCTCAAAATTCAGCCGGGGTTTTAATTTACTCAGGTACCTTTGCATTAACTCCTATCACAGCTCAGCCAATGGAGTTTTGCACAAATTTATAACAAAACAATCCAAGATAGTTAAAAACAAAACCCTACTTTTTCCATCCCAGGAACAGGTAAGTATTTTCTTCAGCCAGGAGGAGTTTCATGGGCTGCAGGAGGAGGCAAGTTAAGACTGTCTGTCCAAGCCTTGCATTGTAAATGCCCATCACTGTGGTTGTGCTCTCCTCAGAGAGGGATGCTGACTCCTTTGCTCAGGTGGGACAGAGGCACCCAGCCAGAGGTGCCTTGAGAAGAAGGACAGGATGAGTCTCTAAGAGGAATCTGCTGACCATGACGACTTCATTACTTGTAGCCTGCACAGTACTGGTCACTGTAATCAGCTTCGCTGCAGTTTAGCCTATGCAGCAGCTTTGTCTGCACTCATCTGTACGTACTAACATACACAACTATTCTATTAAAGTCCAACCCAGGTACAGAATAAATAAAAGCCCAATAGTAATACTGAGGTCTAATTAAAGACAAATGCCTGTTGCTGTCTTTCTGAATTAAACTGTATTCATTTTACTTCACAAGTTTGTACTCATGTAAATCAGACCACCAGGCTTTTTTAGGCACATAAAGGACTCCAAGGAAGGGATTGGAACCTCAGTGAAACACCCTTGGTTGATACAACCCAAGTGCTGCTCAGGCAGGTCCAGGTAAATGAGCATTTAATTTTGCTGATTGCATCCTGGGTGCATAGATCACATCCTATATCCAAAAGGCATTTCCCATGGCTGTTGAGGACCTTACCATTGCTTCATACCAGTCAGCAGGGGTTTCACCATGAGGGTCAATCCAGCAGTGATGTTTTGTCTTCTTGGATGTTTTTAAAATGAAAATATTTGTAAGCAGAGTCTGCTTCTTGCAGTGTGACATAATGAAGTCTGGTAGAGCCAGTAAGCACTTTCACCA
>JBCJKH010047571.1:50403-64467 GCA_039877255.1 Loriculus beryllinus
CAGCACAGGCTGCAAACCCACACTGGGTTTTAATCTGTGAGGGTGGATGCTGCTGGACAGAAAACTAAGCAGGGCAAATCCCACAGGGAATCAATGCTTGTCCAGGTTTGGGCCAGGCTGGGGAACAGACACATCCCAACTGGGGCTCCCTGTGCTGGCTGCCCTGCCCCACTGCCCCCCTCAGCAGACAGGACCACATGCCAGCGCTGCTTCTCAGGTCACCTTTAATTTTGCATGGATGCAAATCCAGCTGTGGCTCAGCCTGGCCTCACACAACAGGCAGGATCTCAAGGCTGCCAGGATGGTAACTGCCAGCACAGCAACTAATGAACAATCCCTGCCAGTTAAGGAGTGACTCGGGCACACACCCCAGGCTAGCAGGTGCCAAAACCAACACAGATAAATGACAAAGAACAAATCTTGAGACTAGAAATGAAGCAGTGTGCTGAGCTGAAAGGTCACAGTAGTGACTGACCAGAAAAGTCATTGAGGCTATCGCAGATAAGAAAAGAAAGAAGGAAAAAGATCCCCACACTTTCTTATGGCAGTGGGAGGCAGAGTGGTGTCAGGCACAGCCACAGACATCTGCAGGGACAGGGAGGAGAGGGTGGCTGTTTCAGATCAGGTAGGAAAACTGAGAAGCCCCTACTGCCGGGATGGCTCCTACCTATGAGCTCCCCAAAGAGCGCGTTGAAGTTGTCTCTAGCAACACAAAGGTTGCCCATGGCAGGGTGCACATTATCAGGTAACAGCAGCCATTGTGCACATCCCAGTGAAGAGCAGCAGAAAATGAGTTTTCCGTAGCAGGCGTAACTGTCAACACAGCGCTTGCATTGCATTGATTACCTCTGCAGAGAATGGGGACAGCCTCTCTATTGACCTTTACAGGGAAGACACCAGGCATCTGCAGGCTTTCTGCTGCAGAGAACAAGTGCTCTGCTTGCCTGTTACCATCAAAAAGAGGAGGTGTCTCACTACCCCTGCCGCGAGGGCAAGGGAATCACATCCTGACAGTACCAGTTTGCCCTTGGCTTTGCCCAGAAATCACTGCGCAGCTGCACAAGCACTTCTCCTAGCACCAGAAGCCTGTGCTTCTGCTCCTTTGCCTTTGAAGGCAAGGTTGTAGAGGATACTCAACACTCAACAGCACCCTGCCCTCAGCCACCTCTAACCCTGGACAACACAGGCACGCACTGTCCAGTGGGCACTAGATCATGTACAACTGCTGCAGTGTCACCAGCAAGGATGTGGCAAGCAGCAGCTACAGCCACTTACCCATGAAATGTAAATTTAATGCAACTATTTGCAATGTAAAGTGCTTTGCACTTTGAAAAATATGCTATTATTTGTGTCTTTTATTGGGAGAGGGGGGAGAAATATATTCAGAAACTGTCTCTTGTGCATGTTCACTTCTTTCTGCATCCAGAGTTATGGAGTTTATATTGAAATTTAGCAGCTGTGGGATACGCAGACCAACAGTGCCATCACCACTAAATCACCTCTTATTTAGCTAATGCCCTTCATTGCTTGCACTCTCCTGCAACAGCTACATATGGAATAGAAAATGATCTGCTGGGCTTACAGCAAACTGGTCAAAAGCATTCCTCCTTCATTCAATTCCTCCAAAAGACACTGTCCAAGCAACACCAGCAGCTTGTTTATAAATATTTCAGGACTAGTGGTTTATTTTCCCAAGGGCCTTTTTTGTTTGTTTTCATTCACCTTTCCAAAACAATCCACCTCGGAACAGTGAAATCAATAGCAAAAGAATACGTGTTAAAGAACATCTAAGCCACTACTATGACATTACTATTACAGTAATCTAGTTAAATTTATTATAAAGACTTTGTAACTTTCTATTCACACTACCCATTAAGGAGCTGTCTGGTTTTAATTGCACATCTGTATTTATTAACAAAGCAAGACAAGGAAGAAAAGGCTCTCAAATACTTCCAAATAACATGGGGTGCGTTTTGCCATCTCCTGACTTACAAATTCATCTTTTTCCCACTTTCAGGTCAACATTGAAAATTTTAGATGTCACAGCCAAGGAATTAGAGCCACTGGCAACTCAGAAATTAATAGATAGGGGAGGAAGCAGTTGAGAAAAAAACAGATTTTGTTAGAAGTAATGCAAAGAAACTTCATTATAAATGTTATATATATAACATCTATATAATGTGGATACTCTGTATCCACAGACTCAAGAAGAAATGCCTCCAGTAAATCCCTGCAGAGAAAGGTCTAAGCAGAGCTCTCACATGGAATCGTTCAGGCTGGAAAAGACCTTTAAGACCATCAAGTCCAGTCATAAACCTAACGCTGCCACGTCCACCACTAAACCGTGTCCCTAAGCGGCACATCTGTTTGTTATGGGCTATTAATGCTCATTCAATCAATTAGAGAGAGCAGGAGAGAAGTGATAACTTCTTTGCTCCTCTAAATCATTCCCAAGCATCTGGCCAACTCCTTGGTCTTCAGTGAAATACTTGAGGCTGGCACAGGGCAGTTAACCTGCTCTGCATCCATGTCGGGTGACAGAGCTTCTGCCAGAACTGGGCACGTCATCCCACCCCACAACATCCCTTGTTTCTGCTGAGATTTAGCAAGTAACTATTACAAGCTAGTTATGTCTTTATAAATCCCCCCAAAGAAGAATATACGTTTGCCAGTGAAGCCAGATCATGAAAGGCCACATGGCATGACCTACAAGACAGCACAACTGCTTCCTGATTCCTTTTCTTTCCTTGGTTCAAAATCAATTAGCTGTTTGCATTGTATTGTTTAAACTGCAGGTCAAAGACTTGTTTTGCTCTAGGAAATGTGAGTTACTGCCTGGCCAGGCTAAATCTGGTGACAAGATTTGGTGACAAGAGCCTCATCATCCTCAGATACTTGGTAAGGAATGTCCCTGCACCAGATCTTAATCTTTCACTAAGTCAGGTGTGTTAAATGCTGTAGCAGAGTAGCTGGTGTGCCAGTATGAGAGCAGATACACTTCATCTCAGGGTGACACCACCTCCCATCAGAAACTGTGGAGGGTGGCTGCAAGGGACATTGATCAAGAAGCCCATTAGAGACTCCCCCCCATTATCCCCATCCCTCACCCAGGTGAGTTGCAGGGTTTACCTACTGGGATCAACCTGTTGATGCAGGAAGTTGAAGACTGATGATGGTGAGCAAGATTTTCATCATTCAATGAGATAACAAGAGGCAGAGACAAATACTTCTACAGGCTGCAAGGCTGGAAGGAGTGGTCTCCCTTCATGGTTCATTAGCTTTACAGAAAGCTTCATCTGCTGTCATTAAGTGCTACACTAATGGGACTGGGTGGTTTTCTAGGGATTTGACTCCAGGAGACATAGCAAAACTTATATCAAGCACTTCTGTAAGACACAGAAGTGTCTTAGTGATGTATTAGTGATGACTAATATTAAAAAATAGAGTAAAGAAAGAAATGCTGGCCAATAAAAGCCATAAGGGTGGTTCTGTCATCAATTTGCTACACCACAAAGGACAGACAGAAGTAGGAAGGAAGGCAACCTGGAGCAGAGGTACCCCAAAGCCTTACTGCAAACTCTGCTTCTAGCAGGGGAAAACAAGCACACATAGCACTGTGTGCACCAGGGGATTAGCATAGAAGACTTGATCATTTTCTGACTGACATCAGTGTGGATCAGGAGTGCCCATGGAATGCCCATGGAGTTACCATGGCAAAGCCTAAAGGAACAACTAAGCAGCAGAGATACACATCCCAGCAAAGTCAGACTGCACTGAACTCATCCCAAGTGTGAGGACATCAGCCCCAGGTCCCCTCCCAGGGTGCAGAGGGAACACATTTGCCCCTGCTGAAGGCTTGGGCAAAGCAGGCTGGACTCAGAGGAAGCCTGCTCATGGTGTGCCCACACCTGCTCCATGAGCCAGCCATAAATCTCATCCACTTACCTTCAATTCCCAATACTGCTCAAAGTGCCTTCCAGCAGACCCATCATGTGTAGAGACTGGAGGATCCAGACATCCAGCGCTCATATAGGAACTTGCATGGTGTCCCCGAGTAGGACCACAGGCCAGCCTCAGCTGTGGGGACCCGGGGCTGATTACATCCATCATCGCCTGCACAAGCTTCTGCCACTTTCATGCATGCCTTTCCTTCTCATTTAGCAAACAGAGCGAAGAGGGTTGAAACCTAAAGCCATTTATAATAATTATTCTGAAGGTTGTCTAAAGATAATGTAGAAAATAACACTGGATTTGGAAAAAAAATCTCTTTTAGCTTTAATAAAAGCATTTCAAAGCACTAGAAGGTTATTTATAGGGTGTGTAAATGTAACTGGAGGGGAGGCAGAGTAAAAGAAGTTCAAAGGGTGTCTGTGAAAAGAAAAAACCCACTTTGTTATTGACACCACTTCCTGCTTTCTCACACTCAACAACCTTCTTTAAACAAACTGGAGGAAACAACAGCAACAACAAAAAAAGCTACAGAGAGCTATCTGAGATTAAATAATACTTTTTGACAGCTGGTAGGAAAAGGACTGGTGCTGCATTCATGCTTACAATAGCGTGCTGCTCCATACCCTTACTTGCATTGTAGAAGCCTCTGAAAGCCCAGAGGGAGCTGCAAGATGGGGACAACAGGGACAGGGATGGCTGTGGGAATTGTTGATCCCTGACCTGCACATCAACAGGCTGAGGAGACAGCAGGGAGCTCCCATGAGGTCTCCCTTGCTCTGTAACCCTCCAGCATCACTTACGGCTCATGCCTGGGGTATTTGTGTAGAACAAGTGGTTCTCATCCCCTCGGATTCCACCAGTCTCCAGCTTGTGAGGACCCCAGCTATTTAGGGATGCAGCTCTGGTCTCCCCACCACAGGCACTGGACTTTGGTGGGAGACAGCACCAGCTGCTGGGGGCTGCCCACACAGCCTCTGATCAGGATGTGTGGGAGAAGCTTTCCTGGCAGACAAACAGCTCTAGGCAAAAATAAAACCATGTGGTGCCTTCATGTCCTCAGGACGGCAGAGCATCCGTGGGCTGAACAGGGCAGAGAGGGACGCTGAGGTCTGCCCTGCAGCTCCCAGCTCCTCCAAGGAGCAACATCATTTTCCAGCTCATGCTCCTTGGCCATGTCTGGCCCTCAGGAAAGCCACCCCTATGCACACCTACAGAAAAGCCTCAGTTTTCCCCTTTAGCAGGCTCACCCACATGTCCATCCATAGCACTCTCCTTGCAGGTTCTTTCCACACCCAGCACCTCACACCTTTGTTTGGCCCGTCTGGGGAATGGCCACATTTTCCTGCACTGGCCCATGAAGATAGTCTCGCCCAGTCTTGGGTTTCCCATTCAGTGCTCTTTAGCATCCCACCCCACTGCCCCCTGCACATACAGGTACCCTGGTCGGAGATGCAGTGACACACATGTTCTGACCTACTGGTATACCCATGAAAGAACAAATTAACCCCTTGAGAACAATAAGAAGCACAGAATTAAGAGCTGCTAAACCAGGTCACACACAGCACCTTACAGAATGAAGCAATGAAGCAGCAGTTAAGGACATGCAATTTTCCCATGTTAACGTTGAGATTTTGTGCATTATAGAAGCCATCAGCAAGCGAGGAGGAGAGACACCAGCTGGCTGGGCATCTCCTGCAGGAGAAACTACAGCTTCTGCAGGTCTTTGCACATGCAGAGAAGCTGCTCTGCAGATAATGCCACAGAATGGGATATAGCACTTCTGTGTCAGGCCCTCCCCTGTAACTGCAGCTCGTTACCTGTGCATGCAGTGGTCCTGAGCAGTTCAAGCATGTGATGGAAAAGGAAAAGAAAATCCCTGGCAGGTGGCTTGAAAACTATTTGAGAGAACATGCACTAAGAAAAGTCTGCAAATGCATGAGCTTATCAGAGGTGTGTGTTCAGCTGGCAAGAAGCCTGTGTGTGGTTGTAAGAAATGTTCTCCATGCTTGCAGTGAGGAAAAAAAAAGTGATGGAGGAGGAAGAGACAGTTAAAATCCATGCAAGAACCAGTGCAGGGAGAGGGGCACACTAGGATAAGGACACAGAATTACATCCCTCCCATTCATCAAGCTCCAAGAGGGAAACAGAGGCAGCGGCCTTGCTCTATCCCGAGGTCCCACCTGGAAACCTGCAGCAGCTCCCCAGAGGTGACCTTCCTGCTTCAAGGAACTTGCACCAAGTGTTAATGAAGCCAAGAGGATTACAGAAAATGAAAGCTTCACAGATATATACCCTTTAAAATGTCTTCTCCTCTTCATGTTTTGCTATTCCTTTAAAAGGAGAATCAAAACACATTACACATCAGATTACTAAATGAACAGAAAGCCTGGGGGCCTGGGATCCCATATTCCAAATGAGGAAATAGCAGCCACCAAGGCCAGCCAGGACCAGTCCATCAGCCCCAGGCTCTCCTAATGAGCACTAACAACACAGCCAGGGCAAACAACAGCATCTCAGTTTTGGGGGCTGGATCTCAGCACCCCCATCTTGCATGGGTTGGAGAAGAGGGACCTTTGAGCAACGAGGAAGGAGAGTTTGTAATGCACTTCACTGAGCTTGGGATGAGCGATGCTGGGTGAAAACAACAGCTACAAAGGCACTTTCCTGTTCTGAAAAATCAGCATGCTGCAGGAAAGCCATTGGTTCAGCTGGCTGCTTCCCTTCTGTTTCAGGAGAGCCAGCCAGCGTGTCAGATATTCATTCATTTTGGGTTAACTATCTTTTCCATTTCTGAACAGCTCCAATTTCCTTGATGTCTCGGGGAATGGTTTATGAGGAAATAGAGCCTTGAGGGTGGACAGATGGAGAAAAATCTCCCTTCTCACCAAATTGATCACTATAATCTTTCAGCTGCTCAGAACAGACCCGAGCTCCTGGCATTGGGAGGTGCCACAGCTCTACCTGCAGAGCAGCCTGTCTGGTGCCATTCTCTCCCTGCCCAGACAGAGACCTGGGAAGAGGGTGGAGGGCACAAACCCAAGCCATTTCACAGGATAGAAGGAAGACAAAAGGAGATGGGGGGTTAAGATCTGGAGTCCTGCTCCAGCACTGAGCAGCCCCGGGGCTTGCCCACAGATAAGGCTCACACTGATTTAATTGCTGCCCTTGCCCCCTCCCTCTGCTTCCACTATTCTGTGGCATAAAGGAGCTTCACAACACTGCTGCTTGATAACAAGAGGAAGAGAAACCTACCATCCTTGTTATGAAGCACTTGTACAACAATATATCCATGCCACAGGCTGTAACTGAAGCTGCTATGGTGCTGGCAGCTATGGTGCTATGTGAGATCTCCAGTGCTGGCAGAGCTGAAGGGTGGGTTAAATAAACAGCTGCTGGGAATGATTTCGACACAGATCAACCTGCCTGAGGGCTGGAAAATGGACCTTGAAAGGTCTGTTCCCTTCCAATTTTCCCTGATCCAACGATTTAACAGGTACAGTTTTCCCTCCCTGGTCCTGGAAAGTTCTGCGGATGCTGAAAATGCGACCAGCTCAAGCTGGCCACAGATGCTCTGGTGGTAGGAACCATCTTCCCTCGAAGGGCAACCTTCGTTAGCCAGCATTGAGAAAAACAAGAATGCAGGAAGGAACTAATGATGAGGCACAAGATTCAACCAGGTCTGCAGGGAGGACACCTCGGCCTACACAGATGTAATTCAAATGCCTGCACTTGGTACCCAGGGCAGAGCCATGGTGACTCATTTGACCATCACCTTTCTGGTCCTGAGACAGTTTCTCAATCCTCCTCCTTCTCTGGGGCTCACTTTTCAGTTCAGGCTTGAGGAGCAGCCCCAGCACAACCAGTTACCCCCACTCACTCAGCAGCCAGCACCAAGGGCAGCAGGACATTAACCTAGCCATGGGGAGGTTTCTGGCCTAGGTACCCATCATCAAAAGGTAATACAGACCTGGGGTGAAAGCATTCATAGGAGACCTGTCAGTAAAGCACACCATGCAGGTGACACAAGCCCCCGAGCAAATACTCATCAGAGCCTTCCCCACAGCTCACCCCTACCATGCCCTTCTCTCCTTTGGCTCCAGTCACTCCTGTGATTCTCAATTAACATTTAAGATCCCATTGAATAGCCGCTGATTTATTTCATTTCTTGGGCCAGTAATTTATGGAAATATATTCTTAAAAAATCAAACAAAATGCACTTTACTAATAAATGGGCCATTCTCTGACATTTCGCAGTGTAAACGAGCATTTGTGCCCAGTGGCATGTTGTCCCATGACTGAACCCCTATAAAGGGCTTCAGAAATCTCTATTAGCCAAGCTCATTAGTTGAAATATCATTAAAATAAATTATATTTCTCTACACATAGGCCCCAAAGTGAATACCACTCTCAGTGATTACAGGTCAAACACTCATTTACTCTAAGGACTCATTGCACTGAAAATAGAAAGGGCATTAAAAGTACTTTATGCAACTGCAGTGGTACAGAAGAGTCCTGCTACAGGAATGGATCGACCCTTGCCCCATTGCTTAGTTTAAAATCATTAACATTGAAGATGCAGAATTTATGACAGATTTTCTTTTCCATAAGGACCAACAGTTTCCTGCTGTTTCGGCAAACATTATAAAGATCTTTACCTTAATTGTACTGCTCTTTAGGTTTATTCATGTATCCATTTAAGCTGATTAGAGACCCACTTTAGTTGGGTTTATGTTGGTGTAGCTCAATTTCTCATGTCTCTGGTTTGAAGGCGGGGGTGGTTCGATTGTTTTCATTATTCAGATTAAACAAAAGTAGCTCCATCTCCATACAAACAGCACAAACTGATTTAAATCACCCCCCATTGCCAGGGCTGCTTTACTGCCCTCTGCTAAGCCCTTTTGCCACTGCTGCACAGTAACTCCTCGCATGTCCCGCTGTGCTCTGACACTTCTTTGTCTCCAGCAGCAGCTCTCACTATGGTCTTCACTATTGTCCCAGCCCTTGCCCCAAGGCAGGATGTGGCAACGGGCTCACTGGTGGCCTACAGAGTGCCCTCCTCACACAGCAAAGGGCAGAAACAAGGAACATGTGTACAGGGATACCTGGAGATGATACAGCAACAGGCAATAGGCTTTCAAACCTGAGCTTGCATAACTGCACCTCCTATCTGAATGCTTACCCCACAAACCAACTGGTTTTGAACAGCAGAGATACAGCTATTGATTGATGCTTTCATTGTTGGCTTTGCTCCAAACAGAAGGGAGCTTTTCCTCCTATTTCTTGTCATACCTCATCACCAACAAGTCATTTCCAGAGCTCTGAATAGTTGCATTTGTTTAGAACATGGAAGTTAATAGGATGCAGTGGCATCACTGACGACATAGCTGGAGTGCATGTGGTTGCAGAGAGGTCACACAACCCTCGCTGTGCTCTACTCGACCCCTTTGCTATGGGTGATTGATAGAAGAGAGAACTCCCCTAGGGTGGCTCCAACGTCCCTGACTGAATTTGCAGAACTAATAGTTACTGATGAATAATATCGTCAAGGCAGACTGAACACGGCCACCCACAAAGTGATTTTCACAGCAGGCTCCTAACAGACTGAAGCAATGAGAACCTTTGGCCAGGTGCTTCTGTGTCTCGAAAGAAAACCCTCCCAAAACACCACAGCAACTGAAGTTACATCTTCAAGCAGGTATTTGCACACCAGACCTGCAGCTGCTGTAACTGCAAACACAAATTAGACAGCAGGCAGCTCCGGAGCCTGGATCTCAGTCATCTCTAGAGTGAAAAGTACATGTTATTACAGAAGCAAGTTGTATGTTGCTATTCTCTAAGCATCACATGAGTTGTATTTTCCTTGTTAGCAGCACCTTGAGAACATTACTGCCAATGTAACAGAAATCCAGCATTAAGGTCCCCCTGTTAGGGCTATGACAGATTGCATGGAGAAACAATGTGGTGATTGAGGACCTGGACTAATCACGCCAATTGATATAAATTACCATGTCAGCCATATCGCTGCCACAGCCTGCAGGTTTACACCTCATTAAGCTTCCAAGTGCCAAATGAATCAACAGGGTTCAGCAGAACCATTCTTAATTAATTGTTGTAGCAACAGGGAGAAAGTAACGGAAAAAGAGGATCATAACTCGCAGCGAACACTGAACACGGGCGAGTTTGCCCAAATTGGAACTGCTTCTCCGATTTAGCATTTGAGATTAAAGACACCCACGTACTAATCTCAGCCAACAAATAACTGCCAGGGGCTGCTTTTGGACTAGGGTGGAGTGAAAATACAGGCTGGCAGCTTGGAGAAGTTTTTCATCAGGCTCTTCAGTTTGTTTTGCATAGCTCGCCAGGCCCCAGCGTCTTGCTGCCTGTGAAGTCTCCAGGTTTGGAATTCCCACCCCACCCGCTGCTGGGCACCTCGGCATCTCCCAGCACTGATGGAATTTGCAGTTCAGCACCTTAGTTTTGAGTTTGAGCAGAACGCGTCCATTCTTTCCTGTCCACATTCCGCAAAGCAAGATGCAGACTTACCAGTGAGGGAAGAGGCCAGGAAAGCTGTGGTCTCACCTCTGGCAGAGCTCCCAGCCTCTTGCTCTGTTCAATCTGCTATGCCAAGTTGCTGTAAGGACACGAGGTTGAGCTCAGGGGAAAAAACAGCAGCAACCACAACTAAGTTGGAAAAGGACTCTCCATTCCCTCAGCTGAAGGGATGCCCTTGTCCTCACAGAGAGCTGTACTCAGGACACAGCAGTGCCAAAAGTCTCATCAAAGCCTGGTAGAGCTGTAGCTTAGAGCTTGTCATAGAAAACACAAGCACAGCCCATGGGACTGCAGCATCTCCTGTGGCTGAACATAGAGCCAGCCTCCACAGACACTGTGCTTTAACACCTTCTTGTTGCATTTTCAGGGTGGATTAAACACAGCCCCCGTGCTCCGTCCCAGGCTGCAAACCCACACTGTGCCTGCTTGCAGAGCCCCATGGCTCCAAGCACAAGCAGTCCGGGCTGGCAGAACGCAACATCCAGCTCACCGTAGCAGTTACACCATCACACCAGCATGCTCATGGACCAGATCCAGCCAGGACTCCAGCGTGTGAGGCTCATGCTCTCCAGGGGAGTTTTGTGTATCTTCTTCTGCCTGACCTCATGCATGCATTACACCAGCTTAAAACCTCCCGGAGTTCACATCTGCTTACCACACAGCTTGTAATTGCTTGTGTAATGCAATGGTCAGTTTAGCACTCAAACCACACTTCCAGTGTCAAATGCCTACAGGTACTTACATTTTCCCTGTCGCTGTCAGTCATCCAGCCCATTTTTCCTAATCTATACATCCAATATTTGTATCACAGTGGGGCTTTGACAGCTACAGCTTGTAGCTGTCAGTTTTTCTCCAGCTTTCAGGCCCAGTTAAACTACATCATTCAGTTATGTTGTACCATTGATTAACTTGTAATTTAAGTGAAATACAGGTTTGAGACAAAAATAGAATCTGAACACAGATTTCGTCTCTGTCATGCTTGTAACTGGGAGCACCGCAGCACAGCAAGGAAGCGTTGTTATGTCCATTTTAAGGGAAGCAGATGCCAGGAGGTGCCTGTGGCCGCTCAAGAGAATGGCAGCGGAGTAATGAGCCCAAATTACCTGTCTCCTAGCCCGCATCCTCTCCTCCTCAGACCCTTTTTCCTTCTTTTGTACCTGGGCTTGGATCCAGTGGGAATACCTGGGCTGTATTAAAACTCTATTAAAATAACAGCCAGGAAAACCTGGTACTGCAACTCCAGGCCTTTTTGCAGGACCTGGCGAGGGAGAGGCCCCTGGTGAAAGCTGATGTCAATCCCCCAGCAGCAGCAGGCAACACACTCGCAGCTCAGGGCTGCCAGCACAATGCCTGCTGCATTCCCATGCATGCAAGCATGTGCAGCAGGGTCTGTATCATGTTATCAATGCAGATATCTTCCTGTGACTTGCCAACATCCAACTGATTCTTTTAAAGGACTAGGACTTCACCTGCTCCCTCAGATTAATTTGAATCTTACCTCCTACCACCCTAATACATCATCATTTTCTTTAGTTTTTCCCCATATAAATCTATACTAAATTAATACAGCTAATGACTCGTTAAGCAAAAAATGATCTTGAACTGTATTTCTAAGCCTCATAATTCCTGTTCTAGTAACTATCGGTATTAAAAAAATAACAACTGCAGCTTGGTTTTGATAGAGTTGGGGCCAAAAATAGTTCATGTTATAAATATTTCGTTCTCTTACATTTATTACCGCAACTGGTGTGCTAACATTTCCATGTGTGTTCTATTTTAAGGGATTTAAGGTGCATCTCAGACTATTAACAATCCAAACAGAATAGCAGTAATAGGAATAGGCTCCCAAGACAATTTATAAACAGCTAATTGCCAAAGAGCCTCTGCTAATAGCGTTCTGCAGGGAGACAAAGGAGGAGCCCAGCACTGGAAGGCAGGCTCTTGTGTGCAAAGTCACTTCACACCTCAATTACAGCTTCTGCCAACCACTTCAGATCTGAAGTAGGGATGCTTTCTCTGGTGAGAGGATACCATTAGCGTAAGAAGCAGTTAGCACCAGGGCTGCAAACTGAGCAGCACCTGGGGAAATCACCTCACAGGGGAACCCGTCAGACTTGGTTATAGCCACTTTGGAAAGCAAATTGATTAACACATGTGCACACACACACACACAGGTTTCCTTTGCTGTCTGCTACACGTTCATTGACACCCGATCAGCTGCGCAGTTAATAACAATAGCACAATTTAGGACTTTTCATTAGGGTCATTAAGAGCACGGATTAAGGCTGCACAAGTTTACTACTTCTGCAATACAGAATAGATTCAGGAAAGACGTATAGCTGTAATTATTCATAACTCAAATCCCTGAGGATTTGAGAGCATAATCATGTTAGCATCAGTATCTTCTTGGAATAAAGATTCCTCCTAACTTTTAGAACCGTTGCACTCCCTCTCAGAGGCTGTACGTACCTTTCACTACAGCGGCCAATGAAGTCTGCTGTCAGACATCTGAAGACAAAAAGCAACTTCCCACCGGCTCCCCACGTCAAATCCTTGCCCAGTATTTCAGAGCAGGGATGAATGACTGGAGCGCTGCCAGGCATCTCGGTCCAGGGCACAGATATTGCAGAGTTAGGAAGAAAAGCAAAGTGTTATAACTTACACCAGGTCTTGGGGGAGGCAGTGTCAGCTCACTCCTTCACCCTAACTATAGGGACCAGGCACAGAGCAATCACTCACAACAGGTATAAAGCAGCATGGGAAAGCAACTGGAAGGATGGACCAAAACTTTCTCAACTTTCTAATGTTGCCTTAGTTATGTGATCATTCCATAGAATTCCTAAATTAATGTCAGGGCTTGCAGCTCCTGAGCAATGTGCCAGGTACAGCAAAGTTAGGATACAGCCCATGGACACAAACCTGCACAAATGCACGCTGTAACTCCTCACAGCACTGTTCCAACTGTTAAGGCAATTTAAAACCCAGAAGGATACACACCACAACTTGAACTTAATGATAGTCTCCCACCTTCCAAATGCATTATTTCCAGGACATTACAGCCCCTGTGCATTAGTCCTTACAATGGCACACAACACGTCCTGGCCATCTTTTATTCCTCAGGTATTTTCCAGTTGGACTAACAAACAAACTGATCTGATGAGTTACCTGCTTCCAGTTGTTAGCAGCCTAGCAGGAATCAGCAGGAGAATGAGCAACACGTTACCCTATTGCCACTATTGATCCATCAGCAATCCTCAGGGTGGGAAAGGGAGGAGCAGCTGTAGAGGCATTAAGCTGCTTCTCCAGGACAGCAAACACTGAATAGCAGTGACAGCTTGTCCTTATGCTCTGCCTGTTACTCCCAGCTCTGGCTTTGATAGTCCTGAGCAACTTCTTCCTACACCCACAGAACAAAGTATTGCACTTTCTTTTTGGCATATCATCACTGAAACCCCGATTCACAGGCTCAGATGCTTTGACCTTGTCTGCTTTTACACTTCTACATTCAGATCTTTAAATGAATCACCTAATTCCAGGTAACTGCTTTTAAATCCAGCCGAA
>JBCJKH010047572.1:1388-23623 GCA_039877255.1 Loriculus beryllinus
ATCTATGTGGAATATTAGCCTGGGAAGCCACAGAAAAATGATATGAAATGCAGCAGCTTCTCCAGCCCACGTTTCTAATCCTGCTGCTCTGGATCATGAAGACCGAGGAAGATATCTTAACCTGACTTAAACCAACAGCAAATCTGAAGAGACTTCAGTAAGGCCAGAACATAGTCAGATTATGTGCACTACAACAGACATTTTTCACTGGACTCTACCTAAAGTGCTTTGGTATTTTAATACGTCAGTCATGGGGAGCCAACTTCAAGGTAAAGGTGACAAACAGATAATATAACTCCTCTGCAATTTTTAAGAAGACAAAGCCATTTCATTTAGTTTTTATTCTCCTTCAGGTTTGCTTGATTCTACAGAATTGGAAGTTTTGCTGAGAGGGATGTTTGTGTAGGAATCTGCCAGCTCTGCTTTTTATGTTTGTTGGCCTAAGGCAGTCAGGTGGGAGTTCTTTATTAAAAATGTTACCAGTGTTTTGAACACAAAACTATATTTTCACAGGAACTTGAATGACTTTTGCTAATGAAACATACATTTTCTCCCCCGTTATATTGCCTTTATTTTCTAGTTTGGCATTGCTGCTATTGAGTTGATGATTCATTAAGTGGCTCTTTTCCATTTGCAAAGGGGAAAACTACCATTAAAACAGCAAATTAAAATCAATATTATTCCAAAAAATAACTAGTAGGGGTTGAAGTTGACAAGGATTTTTGCTTTTTCTATTTTTCCTTCTGCACAATGATTCTGTCCTTGAATATGCAGTTATCTATGTCCCTCTGAGGAAAGAATTTAATCCTTATTGTTCAGGATTACAATACAAATATAAAAGCAAGACTCTGATTATATGCACCAGTCAATAACTTCCATTTCTACACTTTCAGCATTACAAGTCAGCTTGCTTCTCTCATAGATACTCATCAATGATTAAGTTACTTCAATTTAAATATAAAGTGCCTATGAAGCCTTTAGGCACAAATGAGTGAACATCTGTTAGCTTCCCTCCTGTCCACATACTTTCATAGGCAAGCTCTGGACTAATCCATGCAGCATTCACTGGACTCAAACTCTGGAGTCACTTCAAAGACCACGGATGCCACTGCTTTGCACCATCCATCACTTTAAAAGCTTTTCCTGCTTCTAGACAACAATAATGGCACATTAAAATGATTTGGCTCATTTACTAGCCAAAATAAAAAAAAAAAAAACTTGAAAGACAAAACAGCACTGAAAATAATGACAAAAACAATTTCTGTCTGCTGACAGCCTGACCAAGATGGAAGCACACAAAAAGCTCACATATCAGGAGATGAAAATGAAGGTTTTAGGGATAGGAAGCAGTGCAGTAAATTCCTCCCAGCCTATGCTAAGGTATTGAAGACAGAGAAAACCTTCCTACCTGCCTGTCGTTTGCCTAGAGGCCTACTGCAAGCTTGTACACATGGCACAGAGGCTCAAAAAGACAGCACAGTCCAGATCCAAGCCAGACATGGACCTGAAGCCTCACTTCATTCATTCATATGAATGCAAATGGTGCCAATGGATAGAGATGACACTTCTCATCTTCCTGATACTCTGCAAAGCAGTGTTTGACGTGCAGAAACCTGAGCATTTTCACCTAAGAAAAATGTACCATGTCAGGTGTTAAAATGGCTTGAATATTTCCTGGGGGGTTGTATGTGTACTTTAGGCTTCTACGTGCAGACCATCATGGAAATCTGACTTCCACGGAAGTCCTTTTCAAAATGTTCATGACACTGACTGGATCTGAAGGTCTGAAGGCATCAGTAATAGTCAATTTTGCTTCTTCTTCCCCACCACCCTTGATCAGTTCTCTCATGAAGAGGTAACAGAGAGAGAGATACTTTGGAAAATTTGCATCTGGGTATAGTCTTCCTGGGTGCACCACGCACATTTATCTTTGCCTGCCATATGCATTTTACCTGTCCGCAGAAGACCAGGTATCTTACCACTGCCAACCTCTGGCATACCACTATCCACAAGGAACAGTTCTTACTGTACCACCTTAGTCATACTTTCATCTGTCTTGGCTGCACTACAGCAGTGTAAAATACATATTGTGGAACACTCCACATGCTCCAACAAGTCCATGCCTTTCTCAGCTACTTATCAAACCTATCCACTAGTGTGCAACTGAAATTCCCATAAACTTTTCAATACAGTACCATGTTTTCATCCCAATCTTAAAAGCTCTCTCTGTAAAGACCTAGTATGAAAGACCAAGGTGCAGGGATTCTCTACAGCAAGGGTGATCCTCATACAGGCAGGCATCTCAGCCTTATTTTCTACAAATTAAAGACACAAACTTCATCACTTTCTACAACAAACATCTTCCATGTTATACTCCTCTTACAGAAATACATAGAGGCATGCAATTAATAGTAGCATGCCTATTAAAAATAAGCAAACTGATGAAAAGGAACTCTAGCTAAAATTCTCAGCTGCACACACTTCTTCCCAAAAGGAAAGAAGAAGAGGAGAAATAGCTTACAACAGATGTTAATCTTTGTGTTTTACACATTATGGGAAGGTGCTTCAAACACAGTGACAAGCACAGTATAAAAGCTCATATAGAATAAACCAGATTAACAACTATATCTATTAAGTGCTACATTTTCAGCTAGGTTTCTGCAAATCTTTCTTTTGAAAAAGCAATTTTATTTCTGTTTTCTGCACACATACAGTCAATGAATATTAAATACATTTGCAGACCCCTTAGCTTGGTTATATACCACGCTGATTAAGTTACCTTGAATTAGATTATCTCTCTTCTCCTTCACTAGCATTCCACCACATCCCCATGGAAGCACTGAGGGTTATATACCAGAAAGGTGCATGACATCCCTTAGGGAATTAACAGTCCTTTTCTGATATTGTAAAAATGACTTCACCCTGTTCAATTATTCCTTACCCGAACAATAAAGTTCTCTTGTCTCTCCACTGCACAATCCTGTGTAACGTTTTATACAAACAGGTCTATTTGCTAGTTCTTTTCTAGTTTTACAAAAAGCTGGCTTGCATTTAGCAGTATTTTTCCACTTTCTAATGGCTATGCTCAGCCTTAACACATTAGACTTAAATATATATATATATATTTACAGTGCAGAGAGAGGCTTTGCCACAGACCAATCTGTTAACATATTTCTTCTACAGTATACAGTGGCATCACACAACTTGGGTTCTGTCTGGAGTAATTTTGCTTTCAAGAAATCTTAAAGATGTCCTACCACCAGGGAAGCCAGGAGTAGTGGTTGGTTTTGGTACACACATGAAGAGAAGCAGCAGCTGTCAGTCAAGAACTGAGCTCGGGAGTACTATGATGAGAAATCTTAAAAATTAAAATGTGCATTTAAGTTTAGGGAACATCTAGAGATCACAGTCCCTGACCAGGCTTACACAGTACCCAGTGATGAACAAACATACACTAACGAAACAGCCCCTGTCCCAAAGCAGCCTGAAGCCTAGTGACCGAATTCAGGCCCTACTGAAATCACTACAGAAGATAAAAATTAAGCAGCAGTTGACAAAAGAACTGGCCAGAGGTGACTGAAAAATATGCACGTTTCATCTAAAGTGGTTGTGTGTACCTGCATGTTTTCAGCTGCATGACAGCTCCACTGCAGGCACTTGCTATGCGACTCTGCTCTATTCTAGTCAGCAGTGTCATGCGCAAAGCCATCCAAGCCCTGCCATCAACCATCACTAGAAAAATAGGTCAAGGAAATAGCATTATAATATGATTTAACTGCTACTCAAATCATCACAGGCTCTCCATTAATTTGAATGAGAACTGGATTTGGCCCAAATTACTGACAAAAAAAAAAAAAAATGGGAGGTTTATTTAAATATCTTCATCATTTCATTTAAAATCTTCCATTTGAAGAACATAAAATAAGATTTCCCACATGACTCCAGGTGGCTACACAGTGACTTAAATTTCTATGCAAACCAGTTCAAAATAGACAGACTCTCTGCACTTCAGCAGCAAACTGGAGACCCAACCTGACATAAGGCCACCATCTCCTTATAGTTGATGAGTGCCACAAAGCAGAAGAACAGCTCAGGAGTAAGAAAGTGCCTCACCCACATGTTTGAGTAGAGGACCTTCAGGATTTGCTGTACAGCCTGTAGTTTCAAAACATCTCACCCAGCTGGAAGCCTCACAGGCCAAAGTAAAAATACAAAGACTATCTGGAATTAACTTCCCAAACATCACAGCCCACAGCAGAAATTTTATCTATTTGATGAAAGCAAAAAATGATTTCTAAGAAAAAAAAGGTCTGCCAAAGAGGCTTGTTTTGGCAAATAATGAATGCCTAAAGAAATTCTGTTTGCATTGTGCAATGAACTTGTAATTAATGTTTGTTTGCTCACCATTTAATAGCAGTTCTGCACTAAGTGATGGGATTTTGTTGCCATTTGTGAATGTGCAGATTTTGAAACTTCATTCCCCATATGGAAGAGCTCCCAGGGGGTCATATCATAAACCCATTCAAAAGAATAAAGCAAATGACAAATATCCGTATAAACGTAGAAAATGAGAAAGCTGTATGTATTTTTTACGTAAGTACTGCTAAGTGCCTCAGTTTAATTGTGTGGCATTTTCCTGCTTGACTGCATAGAGCTAAATCAAAAGAGTCTGTCTAGATAAGGAGAGTGAATGCATTAAAAATATAAAATTCATTTAGACGTGATGAGGGGCTTTTAAATGGAGAAGTCTCCTGTTTCCTCCTTGCCAGCATGGCAATGCCTATGGCTCCCATGCCTACCTCTAAATATAAAGGGATTCTGAAATCCCCAAAAGATAACAAGACTGGCCAAAAGGAGAAATATCAAGTAGCAATCAGTGTGCTTTCAAGAACACAGACACTGACCTGGATTAATCCCATTAACCTACATGCACCTGAAATAGAAATGTAATCTGTCAGGCTAAGTGTGAAATCACTTCCAGAGGGTAACTCAGAGACAAGTAGGCTCCTAACATGGCAGGGATCTCAAAAGGGATCCATGAGACCTTCAACCCTTCCGTGGACAAGAAGAGAGGCAGCAAACATAGACAGGATTAAGACAATTTAGGTGATTGTCATTGTGCCTGCCACTGCACTTGCACCAGCTCCACCTAGATTTAGTTGCTTGGGTAAATAGTCAGCCATACAGGGGGGCTTACTGAAGCCTTTGCTGCTAGGGCTTCATTGCTATCAGGGCTCTGCACAACTGCTAAAGCTAGACTTCACAGAGATGAGGTCACGGAAAGTGCAATACTTTGCAGAAAAAGATCCAGCTATACCTAACATACATGAGTACAGACATTTTACTGCTTGAACTGTTTGTGTGAAATGCTATGAACTACTTGGTAGTGATTAATATCATTTTGCTTTTAAAAGGCTGTCCCTTTAATTTGCTGCTACGCAGGCACCCAAAGTAGAGGTTTTAGCAGATAGAATCATAGAATCATGGAATAGTTAGGGTTGGAAAGGACCTTCAGATCATCTAGTTCCAACCCCCCTTCCATGGGCAGGGACACCTCCCACTAAGATGCCAAACTCAGCTGGACCCTGCTTGTTAGTATGCTTGGGACACAATGGCAAAGCTGCCTTTCACAAAGTCAGACCTAGAATGGTAGGATTGTGCCACTAACTCAGAGTAAGGTACAGCAGCCATGCCTGTCACCCAGTGGGTGACAGTAGTAGTAGCCAGCAGTAGTAGCCGGCCTGCTCTTGTAACCAGGTCTGACGCATAATAGCTGGGAGGATATGCACTGTGACAGCACAGCTTTACATTATTCTGATTTACAGCTATATTAAATATATTTCGAAGGCATGTGACCATTTAGTTAGAAGCCAAACTTTCCACTTGTAGATGAAAACTTGATCTCTCTTGAGGCATCTGGTAGAAAGCTTTGATGGGTAGAGGGGTTTCCCCACTAAGAAATAATATGGAAATTTTAAATTTCTCTGTAAGCCATGAGTGGGAGAGGAACATACAAACCATGGTGAACTGCGAAGGAGGACACAGCCTGTAAATGGGGCAGTTTGTTGCTGAGCAAAAAAGTATTGGCCTGTAAAAGAGCCAGAAATAACTCAGAACATAAGATGTATCTCTGATAACATGGTCTTACATATAGCTGCCTACTTAATTTTTAGCTTTGACAGAAATAAGATTGCTATGTGGTTATTTCCCATGCTATCTATATGAAATAGAAAATTTAGTAAAGTGTGGCTTAGGGGTGATGAGGAAGTGTTGGTGTTTCATTAGTATTAAGTACGATTGAATAAACTGGTCTGAAACTGAAGGCTGTATTTTCACAAAGTGAAATACAAACAAAAACACTGCCATGCGCTAAACAGCAAGACAGGAAGGACATGTGTTCTTCTAAAAAAGTTGACAAAATCAGCTTCCTCCACTTTTTCCAATTCTTCAAAATTGAATCTAACAATGAATGAAAATTCTTCTACTTAGAAAAGCGTAGAACATTGATGCTATTCTAAGGGCAGCATTTGCAATGACATCATCATTGCTGAAACGTAACCTTAATGATAATTTAAGCCTCCGATACAGGTCTTTCAGTTGCTCTTGAACCTCATCTATTTTCAGGAGCAACCTGCTCATCTTTAACACCCCAAAATGGCAGAAATCAATGTGTTATTACGCTGTAAGAATAACTGAAATGCAATCTTGAACTTGGTAAGAAAACTATAACCTTCCTTTATGTTCACAATTTTACCTTCCACAAAATGTAATTTAAAGAGAGAATTTAAGAAATTTATTATAGAAACACTCTGTCCTCCAGGCAGATTTAGCTCACAGATCTTCTACCAGATTCTGCCACTACAAAAATATCAGGAAAAAAATAAAGGAATAACAGGAAGACCCAACATTGACTTCAGTGCTTAAGAAGTGTTCATATATGAGAAACAGACCTCTAAGGGTCACATGGGGAGAAATACATTTATACTTAATAATCATGAATTCAAAAAACAAATCAGAGAACTGCAGCAAAACCCTTGTTGAAAATTACACCCAAAAAATGTTGAGAAAGAGGGCTGAAATGGAGAACAAATCGTGGTTAGGAAAACAGTGAGAGAGATTCAGAAAACACACTGTGAGAAGACTTTTAAAATCTGTGAGTGTAACTCTCACTCCTACCCAGACAATCTTGCCTCACTCTGGCACCTGAGTTCATTGCACCAAAACTTTATACTGGGGTAGACAAGAATAAGGCCAGTAAGTTAGTAAAAGAATGTATGAGGCTAAATCTCGAACAGAAAGGTTAATACTTCCACCCCTTTTTTAATTACAGAATTGCAGATTTTCACTTCTGTGATTTGTGATTCTTCTTATATAGCATAAATTTGCATTTCACCTTCAGTGTTTTGTTCTTCCACAATGCATCTACAAGACTTTTATAGCTTTTCATTGTGCTAACAGTATGGTCCCAGAAGAAAACTGATTTATCTTTTTTTTTTTTTTTTTTCATGAATTAGAGAAAATCACAACTCTGCAATTCAACTCACTGAAGGTGAGTCTTTATTCAGCAAAATGAGTGTGCTGACTTACCC
Source organism: Loriculus beryllinus (assembly GCA_039877255.1). NCBI lineage: Eukaryota > Metazoa > Chordata > Aves > Psittaciformes > Psittacidae > Loriculus > Loriculus beryllinus. The sequence goes on from JBCJKH010047572.1 coordinate 8,978, forward strand.
AGGCCTGGACATCTGACAGGAACAGAGCAGGATACATACAAAATAACATAAAACCGCCTTTGGAACTGTATTTTGTACCTGAGGTAGCACTGCTGGTCCTTGTCCTGCCAACCTCTGCAAGGAGCTGACCTGAGGAACCTTAATGGGCACTGCAGTGATAGTTCCCAAAGTCTGTTGGAAGAAGAACAGTTGAACACAGCTTAAAATACTTGCATAGCGTCCCCAGGTAGAATCTGCCCAAACCAGTGGCTCCCCTTCCAGCTCTTTCTTTGTCTCTTCTCGACCTGTGATGGAAGGGTGTAATATATAGTCCATTTAAAGCTCTTCCTCTTCTGCCTAAAGGGTCAGAGACTCTTCCTTCTCTTTAACATCCTCCACAAAGCATCTTTAACTGAAGCCTTTTGTCTCCTTAGAGCATTTGATAATTCTGAGTAAAAAGGATACATCTCCCATAGTTGTGAAGTTTTTTTGGTACACAAAGAAAACACAAGCATGCTGCCATGGCTGAAGGCTGTCTAGGCACTAGTTTGTTTTCAAAAGAGATCTGAAGGAAGGTGAAATGCACCACAGTGAAACTTCAAAATGTGCATTGGTATGATGATGCATTTCATGGTAGCCAGGGTCACAGAAGTTCACTGTGTCTTAGTAAATGGTAAATACTGAATTATTAAAGCTGAAAGCTACCTATAAATCTACTACAGCACATTGTAACATAACATTCAGCTAAGACAACATCCATTTCAGCCAACACAGCAGTTATTGCTATCCACACTTATTTTCTCTATTCACACTTCTCTCAGTTGTGCAAATTAATTCAAAACTAATTTAAGATAGAACAGAATAAACTATTTCTGTTGGAAGAGACTTAACATTGATCATCTAGTCCAACTGCCTGACCAAAAGTTAAAGCATGTTAAGGGCTCTGTCCAAACGCCTCTTTAACACTGACAGGCTTGGGCCATTGACCATCTCTTTAGGAAGCCTGTTCCAGTGTTTGATCACCTTCTCAGTAAAGAAATGCTTCCTGAACTTCTCTAAATTTAACTCCCCTCAAACAAAAGCATCGAATCACAGCCAGCAAGATAAAGTATGCTAATATTAACCCAATCTGGTGAAGAAATTTCTCAATAGAAAGCAAAATACAATGTAATCAGCTCAGGGAAAGCTAAACTGTGGCAAGTTTGTACTGGTATGTTCTCCTCAGACTGCAACAACAGAGTGGTAAACCAGACTATTTTATTCTAGCTACAGAGTCTGATAAGAATAGCATGCATTTTCATGCAGAATATTTTTAATAAACTTGTCCTACAGAGTTCATGTTTTTACATCTGCTACTCCTCTTGGAGACATTTGGGGGTGTGATGTTCTATATTCAGCAAAGAATAAAATTAGCATGAGATTTGCCTGAGTTAAACAATAAGAACAGCTGTACTGTTATAAGCATGCAAGACTATTTTGCCTGAGTACTCATGGATTATCAGTACCCTGGTTCATGCATGGAAAAAAATATACTCCATTAAACTTCCATCTTGAGCCAAGGTCAGGAGGAGGATGCATGGAGAAAGCAGCATTTCCGCCCATGGTTGGCAAAACAAGTAATTTACACATTCCTGCAGAAATAAAGGTATTGGCCACAGTGAGGAACAGAATGGAGTATTTCCAATGCAGTTATCCTTACTGGGTGACGCAACGAATGAAAACAGTTGGAAGGTTACTGTGAACTATCTGAATGAATTGCTTCTCTACCCTGTCTACTATATCACAGCCTCACACTCTGGGAAGCACAACATGATGAATTCCTGCAGTTTGGAGAGAAGGAGAACTTGAGCTGGCACCTGCTGCTACTGCCACTCATTAGACATGTCACAACTTCCTGCTTTATATTAGCATGAACTAAAATTAATTCACCACAGGTAACTGCTTTTTCAGCTGAATACCAAAGTGAACTTTGCAACACACACTAGAGGAACTGAACGTTTATTACAAGTTTTATCTACATTTTCCCTCCATCCCAACACTGCTTATACATAAAATGAGATTTCTTTCACAATGGAGTAAAACATGAGTTTTCCCTGGAAAACCAGGAGCACCACAACTTCTCCTGGGCTGCATAGGAATTCTGTACAGAAGTGCTACAGAAGGCGCAGCCACACTTAAAGCACAACCTTCCAGAAGTTCTACAGAACTTCTCGTTTAACTTAAGGAAAGTTAAACAATAAGTTTTTCCTTCTGAAAGGTCATGTTTTAAGTGGCTGCACCTCTCACCATTTTTGTATATGCTACCTGTGACCTTGTGAACACACATTCCGATATTCCTATTCCTACAGATACACATGAATATGCAAATATTTCCAAACTGGCCAACAGAATGCCATGTATTAAAATATGGATTTTTCTGGTTTATGTTTCAAAACACTGACCAATTGAGCCAAAAAGAATGGAAATGAGAAAAGAAGCAAAAACACCATAAAACTACTCTGCACTGTTTTCTTAGCTTCACTTGTAGACAAAGCCAGGATGTATTGTCTGTGGGTACCAGAAAAATGAACTATCATTAGCTCTGTCACCTGCACTCTCAAAAAATTTGTCAGATTTATTTTCCTGAAGTATGAGTTCTGCAGTAATCTTGAGAGAAGAAAAAAACAAATTATGGCTTTCTTAAGTCATGAAATTTTCAGTGACAAAGATGCAGCCTCCTGTTTACAAATAGCTTTAGAGTAAGGATCTGTTATATAATATTCAAAGAAACAATCTCAGTGTAAGACTCATATTGCCAAGGGAAAATTCAAAACCTTAATCTCGCATTAATAGTAACACTATAGTATGTTCAGACAGAGAAAAAAACTAAGAGTCTATTTTACTTTTCACTATTTACCTTGTTTTGCTACTGTTTCCCAGCTTGGGCAATAAATAGTTCAAGCTGTTATATTAGCAGAATTCAATGACAGAAACCTCTGTACTTTTCCAGTAAAGCACTTCATCTGTTATCTCAGAGTACTTCACCTAAGTCAGTATCATTATCTCTGTTTCAGGGATGAAAAAAGTCAACATTTAGAGATATAATTATGTCGTCAGGGCCAGACTGTTGTGCAGGTGGAAATGCAAGCCAGACTTCTTATTTCCAGTGTCTCATCAATGTGATTGATTATTGATTATCTCATCTGTGATGCAGAGTCACATCTGAGTCACCTCATTTTAAGTCAGGTTTTAATGATCAGTCAGGTATCTCTATGATGATGGGGGAAAGAGGTGAAGTATAAAGCAGAGGGAATCACAGTTGCGGTCTCTGCAAGGAAGGAGATGCAGGGGCTAGAATGGATGGTTGGGCAGCTTTGCTCTGGGTACATATTTCAGTGCACTGCCTTCTTCCAGTTTAAGCAGTAAATAAAGGAGAAGATAAAACCACTTGCCTGACAAACAAAAAAGCATACATTTTTATCTGATGTTCTTGGCCAGGCAATGAGAACTGGACAAACTCTCCATGGCATAAGCTCTAGCAGGATGAATACTGCTCACACTCACCTTAATGCTTCAGTTCTAGCTGGGTCCTCAGCTCATGGGCTTCAAGAAGTGAGTAATCAAAACACCTTCAAAAAAAAGGGAACTACTTTCCTTGTTAACGGTGCCACCTATTTTCAGTCACAAACCTCCCAAGCTTGCCATGGTGAGCTTGGTGGATCAAATACTCATCACTCACTAATTCCATGCTCTCATTTTCATCCATGTAGGTCTTTTTTTTTTTCTTCTTTCTGTTTTTCCAATTTGTCCAAAGAGCAAGCTGGTGCACATTTGTATAAACCTTTAATTAACAAGCTGAAAAGACATTTTTCTGGCAATGCCTGACCTTTAAGCACTTTGTATGAATTTATTGATACCAGCAGAAACAATAATTTAAAAGGTTATTTTATGAGTGCTGAATAGTTTACGGCAGCACTTTTGTCAAGATAAATGAGTTTCTTATTTCTACATTTACAGCTCTAAGCATTTTAATAAAAAAGGTTCATAAAAGTCAAAGACAACTCCGAATCTCTCCTCTATCTAAGTCTACTTGGGTTTTTCTGATGACCCCCTGAAACATGTACAGTGTGGAGGGAGCACTGAAATGTGCAGCAATGGGAGAAAGTGAAGAGGTGAGTTTCAGTTTGCTCAGAACTGTTTTGCTTTGATAGTATGTATTTAAGCCAAATTTACCATCTTTATACTGAGACCTTTTTCAAATAAAACCAAATTGATCAGGTGTCTTTCATACTGCCTAATTAACTGAACTTTAAATCCAGCAGCACTTACTGTCCCAGGCAAGCATTTGGGAGCTCATGATCCGTTGCCAATACCTACCTCAAGCAGCAGCCCCAACCCTGGACTGGAACAGGAACCTCAGCCACTTCATCACCCACTGTAGGGGTTAATGTCAACTGAATGCATACAGCTGCAACAAAAACCATTTCCAAATGCCTGTCTTCAGTGACTTATACAGAGCAGACAGTGATCTCGTATGCCAGAGACTCCTTTTTTGCTTTGGCAAGCCATAGATGCCCTCAGACAGGAACCGCAGCAGGCCACTCTGTAGGTGTCCTGCAATTTCAGTTGGTGGGTAAAAGTAATTAAGTAGCACACTCCAAAGGGTTGCATTTCAAACTGCAGAAACAGGTGACGAGATGAAAATCAAATTATCTTTTTCAGTGGTCAGTTTACTCACTATGAAAATAATAATGATAAGAATTTAAAAAAGAGAAAACCAACTCAAAAGCCCCAAAACAGGACACAGTTGCCCTCAAAGACAAAAAAAAGCAGTTCCTTCCACATGATCAAAAGAAAATCAAAGATTTAGAAGTTATTGCGAAGCACAGTTAAAACAGAAAATATTTTCTCACCCTCAATTCTTCTACTAATACCAAATATCATTGTAACTATTTGCTATATTTTCTCCTTTTATGCTTCTTGTGCTTTAAATCAACACCATCTCTAGTCAAGGCTCTCAAAGACCACTGAGGGATAGAAGTGTGGGGACAGTGGCAAGTGGAAGACAGAAAGTGAAACAAAGAAATACAATATGGACAGATAATAAGAATTCAAAGGATGAAGGCTAGAGATGTTTAGAGAATAAAAGGATGCTGAGGCAGAAACAAGGATGAGATTTACACTGTCAATGATAAGACCAAGGGCCATACATTTAGTTTTCTACTAATACATTATAACTTCTTTAGTCAATACATGAGTTTTCAAATCCACAACTTATGCACCTTTGTGATTTTGGTAAACTTCTGCCTTTCAACCCCGAATGAATAAATCTCTCTCTCTCTCCAAATATGTATCTTTACTTTATTGAAAGATATTTACATTTTGCTGTTTGTGGAAATATTTTTGTCAGACCACAGCTATGTTTGCTATGGATTACAAATTCCTTTTCCCTCTTATTTGGATGTACTAAAAAATGCTTAAGGACCTGTTCCTTAACTCATTATTGATACAAAACTCATTGTTGAGCAGTTTCCGATTAGATCATAAACTGTTCGGAACACAGCTCTCCCCACATTCCAGAATTACACCAGTACAGGGAAAGTCACTGAAGCCAGTAACTAAAGAATCAGACTCACTAAGTAACAGAAGGTTAAAAAGCCATACAGTTTCAAAAGCTTTTCACTACAGCATGTTACCAAAATAAACACTTAACTCAGGAACATATGGGTTTGTTGTATCTCAGCAGAACAGCTCAATTATTTGAGTTCAACTGACACTGCATTGCTGTATTATTTGCAAACTATTTTATACTAACATCAACAGTGCAGCACAAATACTGTGTTTGCACAATGTATTACAGAAACACTAATCTTTTTCTCTTTAAAGTACATATACATCTCTCTAATATCCAGGTCTTCATGTTGCAAATAAGACACCTAAGCTATTAAAAAAATGTTTTTGTCTGTTATGTGTTCAATATTGGCAACAACAGTTTTACAGAATGGATTTTTAATGTGGTAGTGACAGGGGAACAGATTGCTATGGCAACAGCAAAGATGAAAATTCTTAACCTGAATGGATCATCACTGGAGTAATTGCAGGGGGTTTTTTACCCATTCTACATCTATTTTACAACTTGAATGCAGCATTCAACCTTGAGCTTGCTTTATATAAATGCCAAGCACTATACACAGCCTCCAAGTTCATTTGACTTAAAATTTGCTGCACCTTACCTCAATAATCCAGGATAGTTGCTGTCCTCTAGCTAACCTAACCGTCTGAATGCTATTATTTTTCCACATAAAACACCAGTAAAAAGCTCTGTGCACTTGGATGTAACTTTGAGGCTCCTGCAAGACATATATGCGTACGTATTTTTCTTTCCTTCTAGACTTCTGTAAAAGTGGAAATAACTTTTAATTTCAAAATATGGTCAAATCACTGTGCACGGTTTTTTTATAATCCGGTGGAATAATGGCATATTTCAGTTTCACAGACTGTATGCAAAGAGACTGCAATTCAGACACCTAGTTTGTGTAAATGCTAATTTAATTGGAACTTCATAGGCATTTACAGATTTCTCTTTCAGCTTTTCAAAGTGTTTGTTTTCCCCACTTCCTTTCTTTTTACTCAAAATTCCTTAATCATGCTCTCTTATGTACATCTATTATTGTTATGAAGTAGACACTCAGAAACACAAGTCCTAATGTTTTTTTAGAATATCATTATTTTTTAACCATCCTTTCTTTCGACATTAAAATACCATTTAAACCAACCCTCATCATAGCCAATTAACGACTCAAACTGCACAAGATGCTTTTGCACTCAAACAGCCTACCACTGCTCTCATTGCCCACTACATGGCCCAGAACCAGGGTAGCCACAGGCAGAAAGAGGCAAGATACCACCTTGAATTCCACACCTGCTTTGAAAACAACAGTATAACAAAGTCTTAGTTGCTGATGAGGTCTTGATACTCATCCTTTTCAATACCACTCGTCTGCAAGGAAACCCACAGTGGCATGAAAACTCATGGTGGTAGCAGAGGAGTACATGGAGAGGTGACACAAACAATTTTCTGCTTTTACTGTGGTTGTTAGGCTTTTCAGAGCACCCTGGAAGTTATGTCTGCTTTTACCATGGCTTTTGGACTTTTGAGACCACTATCTACTTGCCACTTGCACATTCCCATCTGGGTAATCTCAGAAGTACAAACTGTTTGAACACACTGTGGGTGTGTACTCTGGCAAAGGAAAAACGTGATGAATAAAGTTCATGAGTTTCCCTGGTTCAGAAATCCCACTGGTTACTTATGCAAGAGGATAGACTGCTGTGCCAAATACAAGTTCTTAAACACAGCTTCCACCACATTATTCACTGGTTAAGGTTTGGGTTTTTTAAGGCACCATTATTTTTATCAAAGGAAAGTAAGGAATTTTCCAGTCATTAGATTGCACTCTAAATTTCTGAAAAGAAAGAAGAAATAGAAAAGAAGAAAGTTTGCCTGTGTGACTGCATTAGCATGCACACACTTGTTCTGTAAGGTGAAGCTTTATTCAGAAATCATATTCAATTAATTAAGTCTCCACCTCCAGCACAAATGAGTATGGTTTCACTGAGTTGCAACAACGCTCAGCAGCTGTGATCACACCTATAGTCTCTTGCTCAGATGATTCATAATACATTTGCTGTTTAATTACTAAACTGTTCTAGGTTGATGTTGTTTTTAATGACTAGTGTCTTCAAATTACGTATTCTCTGTTCAGTCTGCAGAAATGTTTCTGAGCAAAGGGGAAAATGTGTGCACAGCGTGTCACACAAAGAAGTTCTCCCTCAAGTGAGCTGAAGCAGAAGTGAAAATCTTCAACAGAGTCCCAGAAGCTGCTAAAGTACTACTGCTCTACCCCAGTTGCAGGACATGAGGATTAGGGTATGGAAAGAGACTGCTCTACTCCAGTTGCAGGACATGAGGATTAGGGTATGGAAAGAGAAGGCAGGGGGAGGGAAAATAAAGGAGGAAACAACCGTCATTCCTTAGTGATTTAGGAATCCTCATCTATCAGAATGGCCCATGCAGCCTATTAGGAGCTACAGAAGAATTATCTTCCAAATTATTCCACTTTAGCACCCACAAGGTGCTAGAACTGCTTTGGCAGTTCTTGCTCTGGGCTTTCATTATGCATTCTTCAGTCACTCTGAAGAACTGGAAAACATGAGGGAAGTGACAGCCCGAGATGATCTAAGTGCTCACTGCCAACAGTCCTTTGTGTCAGGCCCTGAGCTGAACTAATTCAGCTTGCTAACCAGGATGAAGAAAGTTTTCTGCTAGTTGAATTTGCTTAGGAAAGTATCTAATAAGCACAGTATAAAGGCAAGGGTTAAAGCAAGGATTCTTAGCTGAGACGGAGAGATGGTTGGACAAAGACCACAAAGGCAGAGGAACAGAAAAATGGAATGACGGTTCCAACCTTTTTGAAGCATGGAAGCTATCAAATCAGTTCAGCCATAATAACTGGATGTTACTACCAAAAGTAAATTCCTTGAACATAGAACTTGGCGAAGGAACATGAAGACATTGCCTGAATTACATATGAAGTGTGTATAAACAACGACTGATCTTAAAATTCTACTGTTAATATATTTAGGTGTAAAATGAAGCAATAACTTTCTCAGGAAATGTTGATTTGTATTGGCAAAACTTACAATTAACTTCCTCACTTTTTCTGTAGGCAGACTACTCAGCAACATTAAGCCACTTGCCCATCAACAAAACCCAGTGGAAAATACTGCTTTAGTACAGCATGGCAGAATTATCATTGCTGTAGAATTTTTAACTTTGGTATTCCACAGTCCTAGGATTGCAGCTGTGAAAAATCATTACAGTACAGATATTGGTAGGTATCAGCCTTCTTTGAATTAAAAGAAAAAAATTAAATACAGCAGCATAATTTTTTAAAATAATTTTTTATTATTTATTTTTTTGATGGCTTTTTTTGGATGAGGGGTTAGTTGTTGGTTGGTTTTGTTGTTTTGTTGGGTTTCTCTTTAATTGGAAAATGGTATCTTAAATCCCAAATAATTGCCAAGGAGACAAAAGAGAACTTTACTACCTGAAATTTCTATTAATTTTTTAGACTGACTGACTCTTACTCACACAGGGTTATTTATGTCATGACATTGACGCAAAAGCAAAATACTAGTAAGGGATGCTACTCAAGTCTTCAGTCATCTTCTACTTACAGACATGAAAGTCCTGTATAAGCCTCCATCTTGATGCTGCAAACTGAAAAATCATTAAATTTAGGATGAATAGGTCATGAAGATTGGTTTTTTTTTTTTCAAGTTCCTTTTCAAAAAAAATGTAACAATAATGATCATTAATGGCATACAAAGCCTATTGTATTACTATTAGGAAAATGGTAGTGATGCACTCTTGTAGATTAACTCTGCTGGTATGAATCTAGCTTCACTATACTTGACTTCAGTACAGATACTACAGATCCATTTATTTAAAAATGCTCATAAAATTTGTTGAGTAATACTTTGTTATTAGGAAGACTTATAAACTTATCGAAGGACATGTATATCACAACAAAGGTTGCTTCTCCTTCTACGTAAAAACTTCTAAATTCAGAAACAATTTCTAGACACAAGCTGGAGTAACCAGAGTTTAAGCTCATACTCCTCAAGACCTGAGGAATACTGATAGATCAAAGCCATTTACTCTGGCTTTAAACACCACGTTGAGAACACAAAAAACCTGAAACCTTTTATCTTCTTATACTTAACAGGGAGGCTGGGCTTTTCCAACAATATTAACAAATGCAGTGTCTAGTTTCCTGTATAATAAGAAACATTAGAAAGTAACACAAGTCAACAAAATATAGATTATTTGCTTATATTTTGAAAAGAAAAGTGCAGGGGAAAATGAATAGTAATGTTTCATTCTGAAGAAAACATTGTAAAAGCAAAGAGGGTCATGGGACTTTTTATTAGAGGACATGCGAATTAGTTACTACATATATCCTTCAAAAATCACACCCCATAGTATCCCTAACAAATTTCTACAATGTTCTCATTGCTATTATGCTAAAATAGCTGGCTTTAAAAAATACTTTAGTGTACCAATTCTTTAAAGAGAAATGAATATTACATTAAATTAAATAAGGCTTATTTGTGGGTTTTACTTTTCAACTTAAGGACAGAAACACTTAAGGAAAGACCATTACATCATCATTACCATTTCAGCAAACTACAGGAAACATGATATTACTTAAATTTTATCACAGCTGTCATGGACTTTCTGGTACTACCTATTCAATCACTGCTAGTTCAGTGAAATATGAACTCATCTCCAAACCAGCCAGTCTCATTATTTTATTCAGTGAGTGATACAGCAATCAAATTTTTTGTAATATCACTATCCATTACTATATGTGCAAATCTGATTACACAGTCGCTGAGCTGGGGTCTTAAGAAAATCAAACAGGCTAAACAGAGGTCTATAATAAGCATCTTATTGAGGGATTAAAAAAAAACAAAAAACCCCCCAAAATAACCAAAACAAAACAATTGTAGCCATTAACTAAATGTCTTGTATAAAAGGGAACATGCTCTTGCTTTGACTTATCAAATCTCCAAGGACAATAAATATTGTTCAAATGGCCAAAGAATTAGAATAATCAAAAAGATTAAGACCCCAGCACAGAAAAGCAGGTAGATACAAGCTCAGCTACAAGCACATGATTAATCCTAAAGAAAATGTGAATTACACACATTAAACTCAGTGTTATGCTCAAGTAAAGGATAGACTTGAACCCATTTTCTGAAATTACTGATACTGAAGATTGACTGTAAGCTCAACAAAGAGAATTTTGGTTTGTCTTACCTTGCTTGGTACCTGGCTTATTTTAAAAGGGTCTATGTTTTGGTTTTCATAATGATAAAAATCCAAGTCCAATGCAAGTCTTTCTACTCAGAGGGCAAAAACGTGACTCAAAACTACAGCGTACCTTCTCCACAAGAATTATCGGCACTGAAAGAACATCAAGCCTAAGAGTGATTTAAAAGCAGTAAAAGAAGAAACAGGCTCATGATAAATAAAAGTTAGTTACTACGCTTTTCCCACCCATACACACATAGATGAGTATCAAAAACCACACGATATAGCTGTTAACAGGCATCCGCCAACACTCTGTCCTTGTCACTGATGGGAATATATGTATCTTGCCATTCAGCTATTCTCTAAATTTAGAGATGAACAAATTTGGTTAAATTTGGATCAGATCACTTTCTGACTCACATTATCCTTCAAGTTAGCAATCCTTTGCACGTCACACAAAAAAGGCCACTGAATGTAACAAACAGTGTCTTCCCTTTATGAGGCACTGCAAACAGTCAAAGCAAGGAATACAAAAATATACCATTAAACAACAGGAAACCCATACAAACACTTCTGATATAAACAGCAGAACAGTGCTTATGAAATATGCATTCCGAGAGCCAAATCTTTAACTAGCGAAAACTCACATAACTCCATGATTTTGAGCACAACTATCTAGATTCTTAGACACTGAGGGTCTGCCCTTCCATACAGGAATATCTCCACAGACAGATTTTTTTTCCCTGCCTCTTTCACATACACAAACACTTTTAATTGCTTATTGCATAGCAATTTAACTTCAATTTTTATAAAATGGCTGTGATGTGAAGAAAAGATAACTAAACCCTAGAATCAATAAGTGCTAATAAATATTAATATAACATAAGCACCACTTTTATTGCAATGTGAAACCAGTTTATTATCCACAGATGAAATCAAATTGCTGCCTTTATTACTGTCAGGAATGACTTCTAAGATATTTCTATTTACTACTTGAATATTCATCAGCACTCTGTATTTACAGCATCTAGTCTCTCTCTCTCTATGCCTTCCCTGCGTTTATACATAATTTAAGAGCAGTATTTTCTGATACAGTTTTCCGATTAATTTAGACACAAATGCACATTATGACATTAATAGCAGACCAATTGCTAAATCTGATACAGTTATAACACCAACAGAAAATCTTATCATGCTTGTATTTGCAATATGAACACTGAAAAAAGGTAAATACAGAGTTTGCAGACTGGTATCAAACACTCAAATTCCTTCAAATTATTCAACTACCCACAAACTCAGTGGATAATGAAAAGCCACCTTTTGACAATAAATAGAACTGAAACATCTGGCAATATTCCAAAGCCTTTCATTTCCTAAAGTGGTGCCTTTTATTAAAGTAACAGTATATAAGTGGATGTTTTTATGCATCCTGTAATTTAGAAAACCTAAGAGATGATTTCCCCAGCCCCAAAGTTGATCATCCTTCATTACAACAAACTGCACTTCAAATCACACAGACCTCAAATTTTTTATCCATCCCCTCACATTCTTTTCCCCCATTTTAAATGGAACTAACTTGAAAATTCTGACATTTTCAAGAATGCCTGTCTGGTAATTTCTGTGGGGCACAGACAGCCTCCAATTACAATGAAATAACTACAGTATATTACCATTTTTAGAGCATTCTTTGGTTTTCTGAAGTGAATCAAAGCTTTCCATGGGAGCTACTCTGATAAGCGTCAGAAAAATAATGTGCTATAAACTCTAAGCATCAGAACAAGGGATTCACAACTTTGTTTACTTGGATGATACCTAACCATGTATAAAAATATCCCAGAAACTTCCTTAAGGGGACTGCCTATATATTCCTACATTTTAAGACTTCCCCTGTTAGCAAGTTTAAATAGGTTCCCAAAAAAGGCATGAAATTCAGGCAAATGCATTTCTCTCCTTTCACCTGGTCTCTTTTATTTGGTTATCTATACACAGGCCAGGTAATCACTTCTGGCTATAAGGACCCATATATACAAAGAAGCTGAGACCTCTGTCATTCTTCTGCCATATCAGAAATCATGGGCAAAACAAAAGTCATTTTAGTTAATCTACTTCCACTCATGTTCCTCAGTAGAGACTCTTCCCAGACACTTACAGGAGGAAAACCCATTCCACTGACACTGAATTAGCACATCCATACCTACATCCCACTTCACACGAACCTAGAGAGGATGCTCAGTGACACAAAGGCTGCAGATGACAGAACCATAGCACGGTCTCCAAAACTGGGACTTCCTGTTGTTTCCAGGTTGGTTAAGTTCTTCCAGCATGGTGTTTGTTTGCTGATCCCCACAGAAATAAATTTGGAAAGACTGCTCATAGATTCTTACAATGAAGCATCAGGCAGTCAGTGTGAGTCCACTTTTGCTTATCCTTTCCTGCTGAATACTCAGTTCCTTCACTGGAAATTTTTGGCTATGTTGGGCCTGATCAGCTCCTGAGAGTATTTATTCAGCCTTTGATACCAGTGGGAGTTTGACCCTATTGCAGGCCAAATAAAAATGCAGACAGAGAAAAGCAGAAATCCATGCACTTTAGATGTATTGACCATATATGTACGTCTAAGATATTTCAAAGGAAGCCATTTATAATCAAGAAGCATAAGTGCTTATTCTGAATCTGACATTTAAATATCCCATGAACAGCAACCAGCATTGCAAAATGGTTTAATTAACCAGAAAGGATGTAATTTTATGCTATTTAGCAAGAAATACAAATTCTAAAGTGCTTTTATGCAGTATATAGCCAAGTAGTAAGGCCAAATCCTGCTCTTAGCTACCCATATTTAAATATGAGGTAGATTCATTGACATCCCTTAATAAACCTCCAGTGAAGATGGTGCAAATACAAGCAGAATCTGACCGACACACTCTATAATCCATTTCCTAAAATTACTATGCTATTACTATTCAAATCCCCCCTTTTCCTGTCCTTTTGCAAATTCTTTTGCAAAATTTTATATATTACCATTGCCATCAAAACTCTTCTTGAAATAATTTCCCGTTTCTACTTGGTGCTTAATTTCATTCCTTTTCCAATCTTCATAATATATCATAGATCATTTACAACACCAGAGGGAACACTGTACCATACCACAAGTAATCAATATTAAAATAATTAACATTAATATTCCTGCAACCAGTTTCCTCAACCAGGAGAGATTAGGTAACCATGAAGTTAACTTTTTCCATATTTCTTCAAAACCCCAGAAGGTGTCATCCATGGCTATTTCATGAAATATGTTAGTTTGTTTCCAAATTTCTTCCAGATCTGTTTCAATTCTGCCACTTTGGTCTATATAGGAACAACTTTCATTGATTATGGAACAAACCCCTCCTTGTGATGCCAATAACATCTCTAAAGCTATGCAGTTTAGTAATACCATCTTAGATAGGCTGGTTATTTCTTGTTGTTCCACCTGGATTATATCAATGTTTTTACTTTCCATTTCCTCTATGGTTGCCGAGATATTTACAATTGCTTTCTCTAATTCACTTACTCCCAAAGATGGAATTAGCCTCTTACAAAACTATGAAATGCGGTGTGCCATTCAATAATAGGGTTAAACCATTTAGCAAAACTTCTAATCCGGGTCCCAGAAGGATACCTGTCGATAATAGTAAAATTGGGTATTACAGCACCTAAGGTGCATGCCCCCTTCCAGGTGGGGGGGTAGAGTCTTATAAGCATTTTCTCCACATAACCAATACCATCCTTTCCGTTTAGGAGCAGGCCACCACTGAACTACAATA
>JBCJKH010047576.1:0-13042 GCA_039877255.1 Loriculus beryllinus
GGATGGAGCATTCACAACTTCCTTGGGCAACCCATTCCAGTGCCTCAGCACCCTCACACTAAAGAACTTCTTCCTTATATCTAATCTAAACTTCCCCCGTTCCCATTTGAACCCATTACCCCTTGTCCTGTCACTACCGTCCCTAATGAACAGTCTCTTTCCAGCTGGGCAGAGCCAGGCATCCCTTGGCAAGAAGGATGAGCCTGTGTCAAACCCTGCTGGTGCCCTGCCCAGACCCCTCACCCTCCTCTTTCCACCTCCCGCTCGAGCGCGCTGACCTGGGGGAAGCCGCCCTGCGACCCAGCCTGTTTTGTTGAACGTGTATTTTCCACCCTGGAATAATCAGAGAGAAACCCCGTCCATCCCTGATGTGAAATCCTTGCCGCGCCAGGAGGGGGGTTGTTACTGCACAGGGTTTGCGAGTTCCCCCCCCCCCCCCCGTGTCCTCACCTGATGGCTTTAGCAGGATTCGCGCTAGGGGAGGACGAGGAACAGGAGGAATTCCGGCCCCGTAATTACACTTGCTGGGAGGAATTTGCCTTTGCGCGGTCCCTGCTGACTTAACCCACAGCCGCCGGGACCGGCCCTTCTTGCTTCATCAGCGGCTCCAGCCCAAAGCGCCCTGCGCAGCACGCACACGGCGGCTCCGTTCCTCGGGGTTTGCTCCCTCTCCCCTCGCCCTTTGCCCTCTGCGGGGGCTCAGAGCACTTTTACGCCTTCCTTACTCCCACTTTCCGGTCCTCACAAGTGTGCTCGGGCCGAGGCAGCGGCTCCGCTTCCTCGCTCCTTCCTAACGAGCCCTTCCTGCTCGTCGCTGCCCGCCGCGCTGCGGAGCTCGTGGGGCGCTGGGATTTCCTCCCCTCGCAGCGCTGCGCGCCCGGGGCTGCGGAACTCATCACTGCAGCCCCGCAATCTCGGCTGCGAGAGCAGCCACGGGAAACCGCAGCCGCCGCCCGCGGGGCCGCTCCCCGCCGCGGAGCTTTGGCTGCGGGATGACCCCTCCGGAGCGGGGGGAAGGATGCCCAGGGGGGTTTAGCAAGTGCGGGTCGCTGCTGGGCTGGGGCGGCAGGGACATGGGGACCGCGCTCACACCCGCTGGCTGCCCTTGTTCTGCTTTGCACCCCTAAGCCACGCTGGGGTGGAATGATCAGCTAGGCTGGAAAAGACCTTTACAGGTCATCAAACCCCAGTGTGTGTCAGCTCCACACGGGAGCACCAGGACCCTAATTTCTATCCTAAATGTTGCCCAGTGGGATTTTTCTCACCATCTGTGCCCATCCTCTTCTCTTTTCCTGCTGCACCAGCTCAGCTCCGAGGGAGGGGATCCTGCAGCCCCGCTCGTACTGGATAGGCTCTGGGGTGTGAGGGTGAGCTTGGACAACAGCATCCTGCAGAGGATTGAACTCGCATGGTGGGTTGTCAGAGAGCAAAGCTGATAACCTCCTGGAGACACGCTGTTGTGCCAGCACAGAGCACGGGCTTGTTTGATCAGCACATTAATGGAACCATCTGTGGGCATAAACAACAGAGAATCACAGAGATCTCGGAGGGAAGCAAAGTGAATCAGAAACTGGTGTTGGAAGGGACCTTAAAACTCATCCAATTCCAATTCCCTGCCATGGGCAGGGACACCTTCCACTAGAGAAGGTTGCTCCAAGCCCCATCCAACCTGGCCTTGAACACTGCCAGGGATGGGGTATCTACCACCTCTGAATTGCAGGCAGCAGGGTAGGCAGGAGGGAACAGGGGAAACCCCAGCTGCAGGGGACATGATAACCAGCCTCCCTCTTGGCCATGGTCCTGCTGTGGAGGAGAAGAAATAATGTCATCCCTTAGGGAGAGGTCTGTTGCCAACAGCTCGGATTTCTCCGGACCTAAACTTCAGGAGGTGCAGAGCAGAAGTGCAAGCAGAAACAGGACCCCCGTGTGAGCAGTGTGGGAGCATGGCATGAAAAGACATGCTGGGATGAGCCTGTGGTGGGAGGAGAGCAATGGGGCACTGCCATGGGGCTCCATCTGGGACTCATTGCCATGGGGCACTGCTCGTTTCCACACCAACATATGGTGTGCATAACTATGGGATCGTCACTAGAGGTACTGCAGCATGGACCTGCCCCTGGAGCATCCACAGGGCTGTATCCGTGCTGAGGACCAGAGGCACTGAGGACTGCTTTGCTCCCATCCCTAAGAGCAGGGCCCTGAACCCCAGGGCCGCATCCAGCCCGGCAGGCGCTGCTCGGGGCGGAGGCGCTCCCGGCACGCCGCAGGAAGCGTGACTCGGGTTTCCAGCGTGCAGGAATGCCGCAGCGTGGCGGCCAGCTT
Source organism: Loriculus beryllinus (assembly GCA_039877255.1). Classification (NCBI taxonomy): domain Eukaryota; kingdom Metazoa; phylum Chordata; class Aves; order Psittaciformes; family Psittacidae; genus Loriculus; species Loriculus beryllinus. The sequence continues at coordinate 2,323 of JBCJKH010047576.1, forward strand.
CCTGCTGCCTGCTGCACGCTTCCTGCCCCGGCCCTGCCCTTGCCTTACTGGAAACCAGGAATGCTGCCCAGCGCTCCCAGACCGGCCAAGTGCACCCAGTGCAGAGACACTCACAGGGCACCCCTGCTGTGCTTGCAGCACTCGTGCTGTGTAGAGACCAGTGACCACATCCATCATCACACACCTTTCTCCATCACACGCCTCACACTGATGGTTTGCCATGGCCCCGTGACTGAACACTGCTCCTGAAGGAGCTGCACACAGCATCACACTCATCTCTACTTGGTCCTCTTGCCATCAGCAGGATGAGAACGCAGCAGCAGGCTCACTCGCCGGAGAGGTGAGGAGTCCCATCCTTTGAGGTTTGCAGGGTTTGAGTGAGCAAAGCCAGAGCTGATCTGGTGCCAGGAATAGCTCTGCTCTCTCAGCCTGGAGTCCTCCATGAGCTGCTTCCAGCCAGCATCACCAAGACTGACTTCCTCTCCTGTGGCTGTGCCAGCTGAAGTGATGTCTGCCCTGGGCTGCTCATGTGATGGACCCCAGCATCACATCAATGAAGTTCCGCAGGCCTGACAAGGACCTGCAGTAAAATGCATTAAGCCACCCTGAGCAGCCTTGACCCCCTTGGCTGGGGTGGTGCAACCCCAACCCAGCAGCACAGAGCTGGGCAGACAGCACCCAGCCAGGACAGTGGCAGCAGCTGTGTGTCCCTGCATGCTTACCAGGGCCACCATGCACCCACAGAGCCCTTGCTGCAGCATCAGCCTGTGACAGCCCCACAGCACCAGCACCCATCACTGCTGCTGCATCTCATGGGATTTGTGTCTGCAGATACCATTAATTAAAGAAACACCAGTGCCAACAGTGAAATCCCATCACAAATAAAGTAGTTGGCATAAGCTTAGGAGGAGATAGCATTTCTGGCTGGAGGACTTAAATACCTTCCCTTTACAGTGCTGCCAGCCCACAGCACAAACACGTCTGTGCATGAAAGCCATTCTGCTCCTTAGGCAAGGCCGTTTAGGGTGAAAATTGACCAAAACACCCTGGAAATGAAATCAGATCCAAAACCAGGAACAGTCCTGGATAGACACGAGTGTGACAGCAGGATCCTGAGGGGGGGGCAGAACTGTGTTCGTGCTGGGACAGAGTCCTGCCAAGCAGCTCTGTCCCTGTGAGCTTGGCTCAGACTCAGGGCTGGACTCACACACACCATAACTGTGGTCTGGCTAAATGAAGGTTTCAATTAGCACCTCAGCTGGCAGAGAGAGCATCACCACCTCATCGTAGAGCAACAGGTACCTTAAACCAGCCTTTTCCGTCCTCCAAGCTATAGGGAAATTACAAAGCAGACACTTGGTGATCAAAGGAAAATTAAAAGTCCACCTCAGTGACAACAAATACAACCCAAAGTCATGATGTGCAATAAACAGCACGGGGACCAGAAGGCTCTTTAGGCAGCTTTTTAATCTCCTATCCCCTCTGCTCATAACACTGCCTTTATTATTTGCTGATGCGGAGCCTGATTCTCCCAAGTGCGGCGGATGTTGACAGCAGGGTAATGGAGCAGCAGCAATTTCTGCTGGGCAGACCTCAGGGGTTTAATATACCTGCACAGAGCGAGATGGGCACAAGGCAGCTCAGAAGGAGAAGCTGAGCTGGGCCACGAGGGGCTCTGCAATGGGTGCAATAAGGCCATAGTGATAGGGGCTGCCATGCTGAGCAGGGCTCATGAGCTCACGCCAGCACCATGTTCCTTCCCTGTGCTTTGTGGTGTCTGCCACAGCCATTGGGGTTGGTGGGGAAGGTGCCCCAAGGACAAGGGTGGATTGGGGTGGTGAGACAGGTGCCCTATGGCCCTTTGCCTGAGCTTGCACCTGGCTGAAGGCTGCCGGTCCATCCTCACAGCCCTCAATGTTCATGCCAATCCAAGAGATGTGGGTTGTTGTACAAGTGCTCCCTTGCAGCCAAGGCCTCACTCATTGGGATGGTGATTAGGAAGAGCCCAGAGAACAGAGATGCAGGATGGAGGGGGATGCCCCATCAACAGCCCAGCCGTAGCCTTCAGAAGCCCTTCTGCACAGGGGCAGGTAGAGTCCTGCTCCCCATTTGGTGTTGCTCATCCAAAGGGCTCCCTTTTAGCTGAAAAAAGCCAGCCACATAGGAACAGCGTGAATGCCCTTGTTCCTGCAGACACCTGCACACCCCCTCCGTCCTCTGCTTTCAAGACCCTACAGCATTCTCTGACCTACACAACATCCTTCTCCTGCAAGGAAATACCTGGGGTCTCTGGCTACCATGGCTCCTTCTCACAAGTGGTTGCTGGTGTCAGAGGTGGTGGCAGAGATGGTCCCACACTAGGATGGACTGAGCGCACTGCACTGATGGCCCCAGGGGATGGTCTGGGCCCTGGAGCCCATAGGAAGGTCTCTGTTGGGGTAAGAAAAATGAAACGTGTTGAGATGCGAACAGCAGCTCTCACGCTCCCATTCCATGTCTGGCTTCTCAGAGCTACTCTAACCATCGTCCCTGCCATGTTTCCCTGCTGAGCTTCACAAGGCCGTGCACGACCACACAGGTTTGATCCCTGGTGTGAAACAAACGGCACTGACAAACACCCAAGACGAACATTTAATGGTAGAATATAAGAGGAAACACAACAGATCTGCTCTGAAGGGCAAAGTGTGCCGGAAGAGAGGTCCTATCGCATCCGGCCCCGCACAAGAGCACCCAGGGCAAGGGAAGGCTCTGGTGGTGCCTCCAGCCCCAGTGCTGCCTGCCTGTGCCCTCCTGCCTGTCAGTGGGACACGTGACTGCGGCTGGAGTGATGGATGGGGCCGGAGTCTCTCTTTAATAGTATCTCACAGTGGTTTCCGTAAGTTGATGGAGATTGCACAACACTACCAACTGCCATGCCGGATATATTTTGCAACCAGGGCTTCTATGCCACATCTGTAGGATGCTGTGCCAGAGCCTCCCGAGGAGCACGAGGGGACCCTGAGCACAGGAAGGAAAAAAAAGGAGAAAAAACGAAAAGGAAAAGAAAAAAGTCAACAAAGCCCTGTCCATGGCAGCTATTGTGGTACAGCACCAGGCACACAGCAACACAGCTCTGCCCACCCCCAGCTGCTGGGAGAAGGTCCCTCTCCCACCATGAAACACCCAGATGGGATCTGCAGGCACAGCCCCTGCTCATGGAGCAGTAGCTGCAAGACAGTGCTTGAGGTGACAGCAGCCCCTTGGGGAGGCAGCACTGATGGAGCACCATGGAGGTGTTTGCCCACTGCAAGCATGGCTCTGGGCTGCCCTAGCTGGGAGCCCTGGGAAGCTCCATCCCTGTCACCCATGGCCAGTGGCTCATGACACGATGGAATCTCCCATGGCCTGAGCTCCTGCCATCGCCCTTCTCCTTGGCCTCTTTCTAGCAGAGGGAAAAGGACTTCAGGATACATGGACCGGGCTGGAAGATGTTGAAGATGCTCAAAGAGGCACCAGCTCAGCTGTATCCTGGACACTGGCTCCATCAGCTCCATGACAGAAGCCCACAGCAGTAACCCGAACAAACTCTGCCTCTGGACATCCACCTGCACATCTGTACAGCATCTCAAAACCGTAAACCATCTCAAAACACACAGTGTAATCCCGAACACAGACTAACACAAACAGCAGCATACCCACAAAATAACCATCTATGGAAAATTTTGGGTCCAGTAAAAGCAGCAGCAAGTTGACTCCATCAGATTAAGGATGCCAAGGGAAGAGGACTCCAGGATCACCATGTTCCTCAACTCAGACATACAATCATCAGCTCCTGATTTAGGAGGAAAGAGATAATCTCCGACACAGGGAATCCAAAGGACTCTACAGACCAAAACAGGCCACAGGAAAGGAGCACCTTGCTGAGGCAGGACATGGGCTGGAATCTCTGTGCAACAGCCACTTCATCAGCAAGGAGATGTGGATGCAGAGGGAAGAACAGAGCCAGGGCTTCAATAATGCTCAGGGCTTAAGTGGCTGGAAATTAAAGTGCAGGGATGCTGCTTCAGCCTGCACTTGGCAGTGGGATGAGACAGTGGCAGACATCCCAAGCAGAGCATCTCTTGCAGAAGATGGAGGAACAAAGCCAAAAACATCACATCAGCTGCCATACCCCTGGAGCTGAGCTCTGCCACTCGTTAGATGCCTACATGCTGACCAGTATGGGTCCAGCCACGGGCTCTCCCATCACTGATGGGGCAGACCCAGTGCTGGTCCTGTCACCCCATGCCCCGCACTGGATCTTCTGCTCACACCCCAGCACTGCCCCAGCCAGGGAACAGCCAGCTCAGTTGTCCACAGCTCTAACGGGCTGACGACCCCTCACGTACCAGCCAGACCCCTTGTTCTTCATGAGTGTTAAGGAAACCATTTAAAACCAGGGTAAGACATAGCTCAGAGGTTCATCTGCTAAGGACTCCCCAAGTCCTCTGCAGCTCATCCATTTCCCCAGCTCTGCCAACACATCTCAGACCTACCTGGGCTCAGACCTTACGATGGCCATGGCCTGAGTGATTCCCTCCTGTTCAGAGGAGCAGATAATGAAAACCTTGCTCACTGGTTGCTCATGCACCCTGTTATGCTCTCCTCACGGTACCATCATCAGTACCCACCAAGGTGGTGGCTGTTGTCGGTTACTGCTGCTGCCTGGTGTCCTCTGAGCAGGTAAAACAGCCAAGATCCTCCTGGTGGGACTGTGTCCGGAGCACAGGCATTCAAATCCACTGGGGAATGTGGACCACAGGCAGGACCCATGACACTGAGAGGGAGGACATCAGAGGAACAAATTGGAAAACACCAGCTTCAAATTTCCATACACACCCTCGCTCCTGGGGAAAAGAAAGGGAAAAAGGGAAGGGGAAAAGGTATCCTTTTCAAAGCAAGGATGTGGTAAGGCCCAAACAGCCCCCGCTGATACATGAGCCAGGATGCAGAGATGCTGTTTTTTCCAGGAGGAAAGGAAGGATTTTGCTGTCTCTTCTACTTAATGAGGAATTCACCTCTGTGCAGGCAAAGGTGGCTCAGCACTGCCAGCACCACAGCTCTACACCCAGCCTCTGCCCTGCACCTCAGTTTCCCCACCAGTGAACCAGGATGATGCTCTCCTATGGCAGAGCCACGCTGCAAACTTAACCTGTAGCTCTGCAGCCCTCAGTGGCTTCACACCTTCCACAGCCCATCACCTTCAGAACATAAACACGGGGGCCTGCAGTGCAAAGGGCAGGTCCCAGGCACGGATGGGACCCTCTCCCCTCCTCCAGCAGCAGGCTCCTTCCCCTCCTCTCCCTCGTGCACAGAAACGGAGCCAAGCCAATAATTCAGATAACAGAATTAAACTGATCCTGATTAGAAAAAGCCTTTACCCTGAAGAGAGCAAGTTCTGGCTCCGTGCTCACTGTAATCCAATAGTCTCCCACGGCCACCCAGCAAACCCAAAACCTGCCTGCAGGCAAAGACACTTTGTCTTGAAACAAGGGAAGTTAAACGTGTCTTAATGGGAATTCTGACACGTTTGACTTTGATTTCCCTGATGTTACAAAAGTAGCTGTTAGAAAATATTCCAGCCCTGCCATGAGGGGCCAGGGCTCTGTGTGTGCATGGGCAGGATGCCCAGCGGGCTCTTTGGAAAGGGATCATGGCTATGGAGAGACAAGGTCTATGTGCTGAATTCCTCCGCGCTTCCCTGGGTGCAACTGTCTCATTATGGGTCCATCAGGAAGGCAGGAATCCTGCACTGACACCGGTGGGGCAGCCAGCATCATGGGTAGGACCTTTTCTTATCCACCCATATGGGCAAAAAGCAGGGAGCTAATCCCAGTGGAGGGTTCGGGGCTGCCAGGATGGTGATGTCTGGCACCGCACTTGGTGGGTGCTGAGGATGCAGGGCTGTGTGGTGGGCATCTTGTGGATCCATCATCAGTGCATGGGAATGACACCACATGCACAGGAATGATGTGACAAGGGGAGATGTTAACCAGCACCCAGCTGGGACATTTCAGGAGGCAAAGACAGGTTGTCCCCAACAGCCCCAGAGCAAACAAGGATCCTTCCCTGCCTCCTGGGAGCCACACAGGAGTTTCCTCCTCTCTGTTCCCAGCCCTGGGCCGGTGCCTCTCATCCTCCCTGGGCAGAGCAGGATGGTGACACGAGCACATTGGGAACTTCCTTAGGTTCCAGCTATTTCTTTCCACTTGGCACCAGAACAGGAGCTGGTGCTTCCCTGGTTCCTCCTGGGGACTTGGGAGACCCCCTCTGACAGTTCAGTGCCTTTAACCCTTAAGTACCTGGGAAGATGCACCAGGAGGGGAGCAGGTGCATCCCACAGCAAGGGTCTAAGGGGCTGGTAAAACCCTGGAGCAGCAGGACACACTCTCCTCAGCATGTGGCAGCTTCTCAACTCCACATTCACCAGCAGGAGCATCCCTGATGGATGCAGTTTGGACCTTAACTGCAATCCCAGTGAAATGCACCACATAGTTCCTAACCCCGGGCACATAGTGGGCAAGAAGCAGGATTCCCATGGCTTTCCAGCCCCAATTCAGCCTGGTGCTCACTCTATGGGCTTGCAGCACATCCCTTGGAGATGGAGCACTTGGGTACCTGCAGCAACGCTGCCGCAGGGGCTGAGCCGGTTCTGCCGCAGCCAGGACAGCACTGACAGCAACAACCCCAACTGGAACAACCCAAACCAAGAGCAGCCGGGGCTGTGGGGCCGCAGGGGGGTCTCCATGCACCTCCTCAGGGATGCATATATGTGCAGTGCCTTTCCCAGCCCTGCTCCGGTGGCCCCCTCTCCCCATCCCGCCGCAGCCCACAGTTGTGAGCTGTTGTGTGTTGTTTTAACACAGGGCTGCAGTTCGAACCCAGAGCCTTGGATTGTCAAACAGTTTTCCTTTTCTTTTCTTCCCTTCAGACAAAAAAATACAGCTGAACTAATTCGATGAAAGGGGAAAATAAAACGTAAGCCAGACTAAACACATGCAGCTCCTACCTACAGCCAGGGCCCGGTTTCTCCCAGGCCAAAGTCAACACACGTCAATTTTTAACATGACAGGGCTTTAAAAGGGAGGTTTGAGCCCTGGATGAGAGGCGGCTGGAAAACATTAATAACAAGGTCTGTCAATTAAAGGCAGGAGTGAGGAGCCACCAGGACAAGGGCTGGGGGTTCCCTCTCCCCCCCTTCCCTTCCCTCTTCATTTTGGGGGGGGAAGTGATTTATGAAGAAATCCCTCCATTCATCCAGAGAAATGCATCCACAATCCCAGCTGAGGGATGGGCTTTGTTTCAGAGCCTGGAGAACAGCCCAGCAGGCTGGGGATGAGACCAATGGGTTATGGAGAGCGCTGCTCCAGTGTGGCTGCTCCCAGTTCACCTGTGTGTGCTGGGGCAGAGCAGCAGCTCTTCTGGAGCATCACCATCCAGCAGGATCTGCAGTCGCTGGGCTCAGCTGACCCAGTGCGGATGGGCCTGTGCCATGGAAATGGCTATTTTGGGTTCATGCAATAAAGATCCCCCAAAAAACCCAAACCAAACAAGACCCCTGCCCTGCTTTTATCACTTCTATCAGCCCCATAGGAAGTGTTTCCATGGCTGCCATGGGCTGGGCAGGTTTCTGTCCCAACCACCCACTGGGCTCCAAAACAGCCAGGAAAAAACAAGAAAAAGAGGCAGAGCAACATCAGCCCCATCAGCCTTTGGCAATGGAGGCAAAAGTGGGAATGAGTCAGGAGGAGCGAGGTCTTCATAAGAGCAAGAAACGGACTTTCTCCTAAAGCCCAGAAGACATCCACAGGAGGGGTCTCCTAAGCTCTAGAGCAGCAGTGCTGACTTTCAGCTGCAGGAGCAGGTAAAAACTCAGCTGGGAAAGAGCAGAGATTCATTTCGTATCCAACACCTAAATAAATACCATGTCCATGCTCCGTGGTGTGTCCCACCTCAGTGTGCATTACACAGCCACGGCACAGGAACTGAGGGAGCAGCTCCAGTATCTCCCACTGCAAGATCCTGTCCCCAACAGTGGCTGTACCAGGTGCTCCAGAGGGTCTTAGGAGCCTGTGGCAATCAAACACAACCTGTTCTGCTCCCAGCATTGACTTAGTCTCCAATGGGTTCGGACCTTCCTGGAGACCTCCCAGGTATGGACATCCCATCCTCCTGCTGACCTGACAGCCGGATATGTGGGGATGGAGCAACACACTCCATGGACCAGTGGGGCCGGATGCGGCTGTGCTGCTGCAGAGCGCGGTAGTGAGCTGGGCTCCAGCCCTGCTCTTGGGCGTGAAGGATACAGATGTTAAACTGATGCCACTTTTGATCTCAGCTGAAAAGCCAAGAGGGTTTAAAACCTCCATTCATCCTGAGCTGTAAGCAAAGCTGGTTCCTGTTAATCCCGATAATGACTCCACTTCTCCCCCATCACAAGAAGCAGCCATGCAATGGTGAAGGTTCCTTCCTCCATGCGACCTGCTCAGAGCAGGGATCACAAGGTTGCAGAGAATTCCCTCTTTAAAGGGTGCTGCTGGGAATGCTGCACACACTGGGCTGGGTTCAATGGGACTGCTCTCCAAGCAAGACTTGGCCCCACACTCCTCCCACTCAAAATGAGCATCTTTAACCTGAGTGCATCAGGGCTGTTGGTGTCACTGTAAGACCAGGAACACACAAAGTTATGAGGGATCAATGGAACTTAAATCCTCAAACTCCACAAGACCTTTTCAGATGCAGCAATGGGGACAAGGGCAAATTAAGCATCTCCAGCAGGGTATCAAAAGAACAAATAGCAGAGAAGAGCTGCCCTGATGGAGCAGAGCAAGGCGCTTCCCTTCCCAGGGATGTCTGCTAGGAACAGCCTGAAACATTCTCATGTCTGTTGCCTTTTGCTAGTGAGGTCAGCTCTGCTCTCCCTACCCCGACATCCTCCATCAGGGCCTCTTCTGGGAACTCGCAGCCACGCACCAGATGTCACAGAGACAGCAAAACAACCAGGGGCCAGGCCGGGGCAGTTCTCCCCTACCCTGAAGCCCAAAGCAGGGGGCAGCCGGGCAGGGGAAGGAGAGCACAGCACCCCCGAGTCCCTGGGGTTGGATGGAGGGAGCCCCTTCATCCTGGAGCAGCCACCTTGCCCCTGCAGGCAGCCCTACAGCTCCAGGCATCCCCCAGCAGCAGCCAGCCACTGGGAATCAGCACTGGCAACCCAAAGGGGAATTAGGTTTTTCCCCGTGTTTGCTCTGTACTGGCTTGAGCAGTGCTCAGTGTAGCAAAGCTCTGCAGGGTCCCCAGCAGCATCAGTGGACACCAGCACACAAACACCCCACTCGCTGCAGGATAGGGACCCTCACAGGGCACTCCATAGCCCCACTGCCAGCACCAGGGCAGCTCAGCCACTACCAACCTCCAGCAAGTTTCACAAGAAAGACAGAGCTATGAGAGGAGAAGAGCAGCACCACTACCCAAGAGGGTGCTGGCACCCCTGGCAGGGGACACCCCTATTTTAGCTGGAGGACACAGTTACTCACAGATTTCTAGAGGCTTTCTCAGGGCTGCAGACCTCAGACCTGCAAACGCCACATCAGCTGCTGCCTGGGATGGAAAGATGAAGTAGGGAAGAAGAGAAACCACAAGACTTGAAAAAGAAATCCACCTGCATTTGGTGATGCTCTGAACTCCTCCTTCAAGCTTCCAGCCACCTTCTCTGCAGTGCAAGCCCTGAGACAAGAAATAAGAATTAAAAACAGAAGAGAGCAGAGACCTCCAAATCCCAGGATCCCTGGCTTCAAACCAGAAAGCTTTGCACTAACCCCCAAAATGCAGCTACCTGCCTCACACCAAATAGAGGTGGAGAAGGAAGCAGAGCCTGAAGGGAAGGGGAAGTTGCAGGTGTGGGCTTTTATGGGTGCTCATGTTGTCCAGGTGAGCCGGTTCCCAGGTGGGGAATCCACCCTGATGACATCCCCCAGGTCTGCTGCCTGCTCTGGAGGTGAGCATGGCTCTGGTCACTGCATCACCAACCTGCAAACAGCTCCTGAAACCACCTTCCACCCACCCCAGGCTACTCCAGCAGCATGGCCAGAGCTATCGGGGTACCCCTGTGGGCCCCCAGGGGATGGAGGTTTGAGAAAAGAAGGAAAATATTAATCTGCAGTCCTGTCCCCTGTGAGCTTCTCCCTGTTTGTGAACGTTCCCAGAGCCTCACATTAATAGGGGCTGGGATAAATGTCCCAGGGACACCCACCGGCGTGGGTGGCCACACATACAAATCCTCTCCTCCATATTCCAGGTTTTCAGGAGTGACCTTGGGAAAAGAGCAAGCTGTAGTTCTTCATGTCCCAGCAGATAACGTTTGTCACTGCTCAACCTGCCTGTGGGGTTTGTTTTATTGGGTTTCCAGGTGTCAGCAAGCCCCAGCTGAATTACAGCAGCTCCTCCATAAGGGGAGAAAAGTGACTTTGGTTCCCCTCTCCATGCCATGCTACACATCCCGGCTCGGATGGGTCCAACACTTCTTATTTTGCAAGGGTGCAGTAGCTGCAGCTAGAGCCCTGGAAGGCTTTGAGCACCTCTATTGATACACACTAACTATGGAACAGTTTGGGTTGAAGGGACCTTAAAGCTCCTCCAGCTCCAACCCCTGCCACGGGCAGGGACCCGTTCCACTGGAGCAGCTTGCTCCAAGCCCCTGTGTCCA
>JBCJKH010047577.1:11149-25519 GCA_039877255.1 Loriculus beryllinus
AGGCCAGGTTGGACAGAGCCTTGGGTGCCATGGTTTAGTGTGAGGTGCCCCTGCCCATGGCAGGGGTGTTGGAACTGGATGATCTTAAAGTCCTTTCCAACCCAAACTATTCTATGATTCTGTGAAGTTCTAAACGAGATAGGAAGTGATAATGCCCCACGCTAAAACTCATTTCTAAAAGCTCCAGCTTTCATGAAAAAAAAATTAATTTAAAACAATATAAATGCTTTATCTAGCCTAAAATATACTGATTCAATCCACAACATTTACTTTGAATTATATGAGAGTTCCTGACTCTTACATTATCTTAATAATACGCAAATTGCCATCAGAAGTGGTTTAGACTATTTGATTTTAAAATACCAGTCCACGACATAAAATTCCCAATCTGCAACATACTGAAGAATCAGGACATCAGCTTTTCCATATGTCTCATAAGTGGGACTCTTCAAAGGAGAAAAAAGCCAGAAGCAGCACTCCCCACGTTTTCTCTCTTCCAGGCACAATGAGCGTAGGTAAATCCAAGATTTCTTTGCTGCCTTGAACACTCAGCTATTGCTAATCATACCTCCTTCGTCCAAAAAAGCAAACATCTCTATAGCTTGTGTGCAACAAAGTCAACTTTCCTGTGCTTTTCCACTTCTGCAGGGACACTAGACTGTTTAAAGGAAGAAACAGCACAAGAATCTCTTCCATACTCTCCCTACAGCCAGGGATGAGTGCCTCCTCTCCTACTACATATAACTTCAATAACACTCTCCCCTTCCTGTGTACATCAGAGAATTTAAATGGACAATCACATATGACAAAGCAGTTAAGCTGCCTATAATCTCAGCAAAGATTTAACAAATGGATCACATGCAGAGAGGCTTACTAATACGTTTTGGCTTAGGTGACAGAATCTCATGTAAGGTTGTTTGTGAAGGAAAAGAACAACAAAAAAGCAACAAAACCTTCCTGCCCCACAGCAATGACTAGCACTTCAAAATGAATAAGCCCCTTTGAATAGACTGCACAGAATTCAGAGCTCGAAAAGGAAGTTCCTCAACTCAAATAAATAAAGAGCATCCCCACATCTTCCAGAGACTGTAACAAACCTTTTCAAGAATACCTAATGGTCTTTGGCCAGGACTTCATTCAGCAACATTAGAGGCCTGAGGGGAATTCCTACTGCTAGCAAATTGGGATCTCGGTAATTGGCAGTGACTGGGCAAACCACTCTCTTTGATCACTGAAAACACCTCCTACAGCATCCCAGTCCTCATCAGTGAGCAATGAAAGAAGATATGGTTAAACAGGATCATGTCATTGAATTGCTTTGCAACAAAGGTCTTGAGTAGTCCCTAAACATATGGCTTATCCTTGGCTCACAGTTTCATTTACCCTTCTTATTCTGTTCCTTGGTAACTGCTGCTGTCAAGCTGGCCTGGGGCCAGTAAGTCCCAGGCTGAATCAATTACAAGGCTCAAAATGAAGTCCTAGGACTGAATATGATCTCTAGCAAGTGTCCTCCTTTTGTTCTGGAATGTTCTTAGGCAATTCTTGCCACTATTTAAGCGGCAATGTCAGTATAGATGGGAATGGCTGGACTTCTCTAGCTTTTCTGCATGTAATCAGGGCTAGAGATAAAGCAGCTCATAAACACACCAAATGAATCTGTTTCTGTGATCATAGAATCATAGAACAGTTAGGGTTGAAAACGACCTTAAGATCATCCAGTTCCAACCCCCCTGCCCTGGGCAGGGACACCTCATACAACCGAAGTAAAACTGAAACTCCTGCTTTCTTGTATAGAGTATAAAGATAATGGAACCTTAAAGACATACATTATGACATCTGCTTTGTAGAAAAGAAATTTCCAAGTGTTTCCCATTCATCCCCCACAGTAAAATTCATAATTAATGGACCCTGAACAACGTGAAAAATCTTTATCAGACAAATGGAAATTTAAACCTGCAAAACAGTAGTAAATAAAGTCAAGTTAATTCAAAATCTGCCTCCAAAATACACTTCCTCTGGATAAACATAAAACACATTTCAACCCATCACAAAGTAACTGCAGGAAGGCGTTTTCTTCACTGTAAATTGAAAATCTTGTCGTTTCTGCATTACCTCCTCCTCAGTCCAAAGCAGTGTTTCATGCATGAAATATACTTTACATCTATATAAGAGAAATATATTTATATATACATAAAATTTATTTTTATATTACGTACATCTGAATGCTTACCGATCTACTTATCTGCCTATTAAAAGTCTCACTTATACTATTAGCTCCAGGTTCCCCATTTTTATCCTATTTCTAGGGAAATTTTAAGGGGAAATAATCAAAACTATATATCCAAGGAAACAGTGCAACATCCCAGCCTCACACATTCCATCTCAGGAATCATACGGCTTCTCTTTGACATACAAGTGTAGGTTTTGTTCTGGCATAGAACTTCGGGTCAGGAAGCCTACCTACAATTCTTGGCATTGCATATTTCAATCACCCCCTTTAAATCCCTCAGGATGATTGTTTTGAGCTAGTAACCTCAATGTCTAGAATGCAGAATTGGGACTCACTGCGTGTTGAACTGTGAGTTGGTACAAGTAGCACTACTAAAATGAAAAGAGAACGTGTGTAGCCATAAAGCACAACCCCCTCCCTCCCTCAAGCTTCAGTCCAACAACTCAACAACTACAGAATTTCACCAGGAGACCCTGAGAGGTCAACCATCATCATCATTATGTATGTAGGCTGAGAAAGTTGGGGCTGTTCAACCTGGAGAAGAGAAGCTGCATGGAGACCTCATAGCAGCCTTCCAGTATCTGAAGGGGGCCTATAGGGATGATGGGGAGGCACTCTCCCTGTAAATCCCTCAGGATGATTGTTTTGAGTTGTACATTCAAGTACTCTTAAGACACACAAGTGTTGCTGTATTCACCAGGTTATAACCCATATGTGGCACGTCCCCATTTGTAGCCCATGGAAAAAAATACTTGATATATTGTGTAACCAAACTGGAAACAGTTTATGGTAAAGATCAGGGCCATTATGAACAACAAACAAACAATTGTCAATATGAGGATTTTTTAGTCATTTTTGTCTTCTCCTTAAGCATCTCTGGTATTGAGCCTCCTATTGAATAGCCCTGGTTGGTTTGCTTGTATCAAAAGTAAAACTATTTGTAAGAAGTCTTACATAAAGTTCAAAAGCAATACTTGAAACAGCCTGTTAAAACGAATGACTTGAGCTATACAGAAGAATGGGACAAATGAACCATTTTATCAGCTTCCCATGAGCTAGCCTACTACAATCTCCAAAGACATTCAGAAGAAATGCTCAGTGTTATGTGAAATTTCTCTAATGAGTTAACTTAAGTATTGTTTGCCCTCATGCAAGGTGTTATCCCACGCAGTCCATCAAAATATATGAACTCCGGAAATGAGCAAGATAAGCTCTGTGTGGTCTCATAAGTTAAATGAGAATTTCACTTGCCTCAATATGCAAGCAGACAAAAACACCCACTGGTCCTATGAGGGCCTTCATGCATGGGCCAGATTTTCAAGCAAGAATTAATACAGTGTTACAGAAAATGGTAGAGGATTGCATTTTAATCATAAAAAGCACTGTTTCCTTACACTGAAAACTGGACATACTCTTATACATAAAATTCAGAATAACACATTGGTTATAGCTGTTCTCTTTTAACCTGAGGGAGAAATAGCATTTATCTCACTTAAAAGACTAAACTTCAAATTTAGTGCCTGTTCCAAACCATTATCTAGACATCCACACACATTTGGCATACATGTTTCTTACATGCTTGTAAAATCTCTATCTAAATGCAATGCTATGATTTATCACTGCAGAGGGAACTAGGGTGATAAATATTAGATAAGACACTGATTTTATAGTTAACACTGAATTTAAACAGGGTGGGATTAGCCTCATCCAACATTTATCACACACAGAGTAGTCCACATCTGACCTAGTATACTTAGGTTTATGCTGACGTCAGCAGAATACCTCTGGTTCCTCCATTCCACCTCAAAGCAAACAGAATTACACAGATGACTCACCCTTATGCTGTCTAGTACTTCCCATTGATAAGAAGCAGAGTGGAGGGTGACTAACTCAGATGTAGACCTTGTTGGTTTAAAGAACTGGAGATAAATCTCAATCCTAGTGACCAGAAATAAATCTCTGAAATGTTCATCACATCTCCTACAATAAAATCCAAGGATCTGTGTCTGGCCACAGAATGGCTTTATGAAGCAGAAGCAAAATGTGGTGATGCATACATTCAGCATTTCATTAATGCCTTTCTCCATCAGTTTAATGACTGCTCTGAACGAAAGAACTTCCCAAAGATTGCAAATGCAACGAAGCAATTAATACCTTACAATGAAAAACAGTCTGTGGAATTGGATTCCTTCTGAATCCTTTCTAACTGGACCTGTAGTTGCAATTGCATTTTCTGAATCCAAAGTGAACTGTGGGCCTACTGAAGAAAGGCACCAATGCCACTGACCTCACTGAGTAAATACACAGAGAAGTTCAGATTTCCCCAATTTGCTGATGCATAGTCCAAATTCCAGTAAAGCACTAAGCAACGGTAAAATAAGGCACAAAACCAGACATTAAATCAGTAATTCTATTTGCATGCATAAGGTTTTAGCGTTTTGTCTTCTTGCTATGCCCATGTACTGGGTCTGGCTGGGAAAGAGTTAATCTTCCTCATGGCAGCCCATATGGTGCTGCATTTTGGATTTGTGACTAAACCAGTGCTGATATCACCCACGTTTTAACTGTGGTCAAACCGTGCTCACACAGCTTCAAAATCTTCTGTTTCTCTCTCTATCCCCTCAGCAAGTAGGTTGGGAGTGGGCAAGAGGCTGGGAAAGGATGCAGAAGAGACAGTTGACCTGAACTGACTGTAGGGATATTATCCCTTGCCAATGTAACATCATGCTGAGCAATAAAGCTGGAAGGAAGTCTGTCCAAAATAGCCACTGTTCAGAGACCAGCTGGCACCAGTCTGCTGGTGGGAGGTGGTGTGTGCCTTCGCATCAGTTTCTTTTTCCTTCCTCACTTATTAAAGTGTCTTTCAACCCCCAAGTTTATCCTGACTTCTGCTCTTCTGGGTCTCTCCCCCATCCGCTGCAGAGGTGAATGAACAAGGAGCTGGTGAATGCTTAGTTGTGGGACTGGGTCAACCCACCACATTCCTGCAATACTCTAGAATCTCAAACATGGCTCCTCTAATGACATATCACTGTAACAATAATAAAAATAGATCAATCTATCATGGGCAATTCATATACCAAAGTGACCATTGACAGAACAAGCAACAAAGGTTGGTTGATTATAGAAAGCCCATTTCAAAGGAGAAGTGTATCTGTGTTAAGTGGGTGCTACAGTCTTCAACATGGCATCCCAGTGAGTGCAGATAACAGGATGGAAGAAACCCACAGAGAGGTGGAACAGTGTCAAAAATATCCTCTTTATAATGTATACTCAAAGAACAGAAAATCAATACAAGGAACAATGCATTTTTGTTCCCCTTCCAACAGAAGTTAAAACACAGCTTTCAAAATCCTGAAATGTCAATACCATCTTTATGCTTGCTCACATGTACTTTGGAGAGTGATTTTTAAAAGTATATAATGGATGTAGGTGCACAGCTCTTGACAGATTCTGCCCCTCAGTGCTCCAAAGGCAGCACTCAGAAGATGCGCTCAATAAGCATCATCACTAAATAACTGTTACTGTGTCTCATAGAAGTGTGCTCTCTCACAACCAGACTGTTCATTGAGGCAGCTGGATGAGACAGGGAGGAAATAATTTTGGATTTCAACGATTTTCTTTCTTTATGTCAGAAATACACACACAAAAAAAAAATCATCTCAGGGTTTTAGAGCAGCTCTGCAGAACACAACTGTATCAAGAAAAGGTGGTAACATAGCAGCTAGTTAGTTCACTGTGCCAAAGGATGGAAAGATGCAAACTACTGCTCTGCCTCAGAAACCACAGCATCTTTAGCTGAAGCTCTCTGCATCTCAGTTAGCAACATCTCCTTCCCCAGCTGCCTGTGCAAGTGCTGGAATACAAAGCCCACCTCCCTAGCCCATGGGGCATCTATCTGACTATTGTCACAGCACTATAGATCCTCAGATTACATCTCTCTGATTACAGCCAGACCTGGTAGCTTGCCTCGCACACCATTAAAGTCAGTCATTACTCAGGGCAATGTGAACAGCAGTGCTGCTACCAGTGAGCACAATAGCATCAAAAACACCGCAGGCACAGGCAGTTGTCCTGCTACCTACAGGCTGTTCACACAAATGCTGATGCCAAAGACCATTCATTCACCCATAATACAAATATCAGGCAGCTGAGAAAACAAATTTGACTGCTTCTGATCAGTAGTACAAGACTGAATCCACAAAACTGATTTAAGATAAGCTTGCACGTTACGCTTTTTATCACATAGAGAGCATAGTCCTCTTCTAACAATTATTTTGGTTGCTTTTGGGTTTTTCTTCTTTTTTAATAACAAATAGTGATGAGTCCTTTAACAGTGACTGGCTCTATAATCCTCTTCCCCGTCTCTCATCCTGAGTTCTTCCCTTATAAACTTCCTTGGCATTTACTTACATGGTAAAAGTCACATCCTATATGAAAAACACACTTCATTTTGACAGCTTTGAATGTGCTGGATTTCAGTTTCATTCTACATGACCTGTCTCGTGTCATGAATCACAAAGATCTTAAATTCCAAATTTCTTTCACAGATTATTCATTACTTTAAATAATTTTAACAGGTCCTTTCTTATTCCATCTTGATAACAAACAAATCCCATCTGCTCTGTTCCACTTCATATTAGTTGCTTTAGGGTTTGTGCTTTTTGACTGTCTAGGAACAAAAAGTTCCCTTTCTTCTTGCTGTCTCAAAGAGGAATCGCACAAAGACGCTCAGCTGTGAAGAAATAGCCAAAGAAATACCTTTTAGAACCATCTTTTATCATAGAATGGTTTGGATTGGAAAGGATCTTAAGGTCATCCAGTTCCAAACCCCTCATGATGGGTAGGGACACCTCACACTAAACCATGTCACCCAAGGCTCTGTCCAACCTGGCATTGAACACTGCCAAGGATGGAGTACTTACCACTTCTTTGGGCACCCTGTGTCAGTACTTCACCATCCTCACAGTAAAGAACTTCTTCCTTACATCTAACCTGAACTTCCCCTGTTTCAGCTTAAACCCATTGCCCCTTGTCCTATTGCTACAGTCCCTGATGACTGAAGAGATGCCATTAACCTCTCGTGATCTCCCTGACTCAAAACGCACACTGCCTCTGTCAGACTGCTCACACAAGTCTTCTGATTGTAAAAAAATCACTTTCTGGGGCAAGTTATTTGTTTCTATTGGGTTTTATTTTGTTGGTGAAGGTTTCGGTTTAGTTTTGGGTGGTTTTTTAACGCTTTCTCAGCTCTCCCAAAATCTCCTCATTTGCCTTCTATAGTAATGAATCAGCTGATGAACGCAAGGCAACATGCAGTACCTTGTTCTGCATCACCTGCGAATTGTGATCCGTGCCAAAGTCCCAATTCCATAGCAGTAATCCTCAGAAAATGGTGACTTTTGAATCCAGATTAGACCAAACCTTGGCAGCCTGGGATAAAACAGATTCAAATTCAGATTTCAAAGTCTTCACTATCCGAGCAAGACTCAATTTTTAATTACAAAACAGACAAAAAAGCACCTGCTGAAACCAAAGTTATGCACATTGTTTTCTTTCATGTGGCGATTCTGGCTGACTAAGAAACACAGGACTAGTGCTCTCAATGCCCATATTTCAGTTAAACTAGAACCTTGAATCCAAGTATCTTTGTTTCTTATATTTGAGATGATTTACACTTGGATTGAAATCTGATTCTTTTATCAGCTCTCCAAAAGCACATGAGAGTCATCTAAAGAGTCATTAGACAGTGACAGCAGCATTAACAACAGAGTTGAGGAGACAAACTCTGGGAGTCTGGGGAGGACAGTAGCTTCCCAAGAGTCCCTCAGTAGCACTTTGGAGGGGGCACATGGCTAGGCATGCAATTAGATTCTTCAGCTATTCCAGTCGTGGTTGTCTTGTCAGCTCCTCTCAGCCGCCACAAACCTGGATGGTGGTTAAAGAGCGGCTCAGGAGTCACAGGCTGACAACTGCATTTTGTATGGCTGAGGGCTAATTATACTGATACCTGGAAATTAAAGGCTAATTCAGAGTGAAAAACACTGGAGGAGCTAAACAGAAACCTGTATGAGCCAAAATCCAGACTAAGCTTGAATCCAAACACATTAAAAATACTCTGAATGGATCTGGAATGTTTTCTGCAACCATTAAAAAGATAAAACCTTCTTCCTAAGCCTGTGAACACACATATATATATGTAAGACAAACCAAAATTGCTTTTACCTTCATGTAACTGCATTTAGAGCTTCAAATGCACTAATACATGGGGAGAGAATATGGCTTTCCCCAAAAAATAGTGGAAGAGAAAACCTGCTATGAAATACTCACCACCTAATGAGAAAATCCCTTCACTCCAAGAAGTGGTATAAACATAACATTTACTAGTTAATGTGCCTATTTTTGCTATGTGTGCATATACATAATTCTAACTAATAAATTTGATATATCTAAGTACAAAGTGCAACTACTTCAAATTAATTTGATCAAAGATGAGACACTCATTGCTGAGTAATGGAAACCAGGCTAATAAAAATTCCATGGCTTCTGGAAGAGGCAGGGGGGCACAGATGATAATGTCCACAGAGATCAAGCTTTGCCAGTCTTTTGTAGGGCCATTTATATGTAAATAAAGTATTTATAAGTTCACAAAGATGTTGGGAGAATCTGAATTTGGAATATTGTTCTCAAATAAACAGTAGTATTGGTGCCTCTGCACTGAGTTTTACAGATTGTTTAGTTAATACTGTTACTATTTGCATTGCAGCTCCTGCTGAGATTGATACCTTGATGTGCTTAGACACCCTACAACTGTTCAAATGAAGATGACTTGATTACACAGTATTTATACTCTAAATAGCACACTTCTACACCATTATTAGGTGGTGTGGAAAAGGCCAAAACTATTTTTGCTTCTTAGTGATTTACTAAAAGAATCAGATTCATCCATTTGCCAGATTTTAAAAGGAATCACTTCTGGACTGGCTCTGCTGCTATTCCTCAACTGTTGCTAGCAGAAGTAGGCACTTGGCTTATCTACAAAATTGTCACTTCATAAAAACAAAAATAATTTGAGGGGAAACTGAGGAAAAAACTTGGTCCAAATGGATTCAGCAGAAAAGCAGGAGAAAGCAGGTAAAGGATTTTCACTACAGATTCCTAACCAGCAATGCATCCAGAAGAATTTTGATGAGTTTTTATCTAGTTCCTATACTACTGCTCCCAGCCAGGTGAAAGTCTTGTATGATACAAAAAAACACTAACAGATTAGACAACCTTATTTGGATGGAACTCTAATAACCAACAGGACCTAAAAAGACCTCTCTTTTTATGCCTGCAAGAGTTAACCCCTACAAGATCTTGTTATGACAGCAGAATTTCATTAAATGGAATAAAATCAGATAGAGATGAACTTGATATCATCCGATGCTCCAGCAATGAAAAGTAATACTGAGAGGTTTCTGAGAAGTCCAACATAAAGCCTGTAGATGCTCTCAGCCACCTTTCTCTTAGAGGACCTCTTGTCTGTGTTCTAGGCAAATCCACTGCTAGATCACAGCTACAACCCCTGAAAATGGCAATAAATTCAAATCACAAGCCAAAGAGCACCATTAAACTTAGAATATAACATATCTTTTAAATATAAAACAATTATTCTCAGTGCTTTGCTTGCTGCCCACTTCATTTTTCACCCACAAGCACCTAAACCAAATTTTAGCTAGTTTAAACACACCAAAAATCTAAGTTTCCTGATCATGTTACAAGTGTGACCAACACAGGGAACATCACAGCAATCTCAAGCTTTTCTTTAGTTTTATTTCTTTTTTCATTTATTTCTTCCATCCAGATAATAGATAGTGTGGCTCTCTAAACTAATTTCATTGACATCACAGTAAAACCAGCCAACGTTCCCACTGATGGCTTATTACCAGCACACAGTTCATTCTACCCCAAGCCCATACAGAAAAGGATGTAAACCTGTTGCCACACTTAAGCTACCCTTTTTAAGGTGGGCATAAGTGCTGATGGGCAGTAAACCAATGTGCCAAAGACAAGGTTCTTGAACTTCCTTAGTGTTTCAAAGCCTCAGAAGCAGATTCTTGTCAAAATGTTAAACTTAAGCTATTCGAACTTCCTCAGTCCACCAAATGAAGCAGGGAGCATTGGAAAAGGTTTCTCAGGAAAATAACACTACAAGAGCTACATGCTTTCTCCTTGGATCAAAAATATCCACTGTTAATGAGTAAGGTTTTTCACAGTGCTTACTTTCAACGTGTTGCTATTCAGCTGCTGTCCATGTTACATCCTGCCAGCATCCCTGTCTTCATAAGTCCATTCATAACCATCTGTAGGCTTTATTTCATCCTGGTAGACCCTTTCCGAGAGACATCACTTCCACTTCACCCACAGCATCTCTCACCTGTGCTGAATAATTAGCTAGCATAAAGCACCCTCATTCTCCTTGCTCCCAGGGAGAAGAGTTAGAGCCACACTCAAAATGATGCATTTGGCTTTCAATCATACCTTTAAGTTTATTGTTTGAACAATGCCTTTATGAGGCTTTCAATTGCACCAAGCTTCCAGAAACCTGAGTTGGCTTCTTGTCCCTAATCCACCTTTGAGCAAGTTAGTTGAGCACAGATTTGTGAAAGTCTTTGAAAGACATTTAAGTTCCTAAATCCACTTGGAATCAGAAGAAGCAGGAACCTAAATGTATTTTAAGGTTCCAAGTCTAAACTATACAGACAATACAAAGGGTTTAGAGGGGGTTCTTAGGAACAACATTTCTCAGTTTCTTTTGAAGGAGGGAGTTATTAGTCTCTTTTAACTTACATGTGAATCTTTGCCAAGGTTCAGGCACAGAATACCCAGGATTCCAATAGGAATTAAATATTGGACTTACTAATCAAAACTTGCATATCTAGGAGTCAGCCTCTCTGATCTTGTTTTGCATCAATGAAACAGGATAATCCTGTCTTACCTATTTGCTTTATGAAGCGTAACAGCTCTTTGAGACAAGGAACCTTACTGCACATGCTTACCATGCCATCCACCACAGAATCAAGTAGATATGCTGGGTGTTGCACAGTTATGCATGCATATCCTACCTTTGGTAACTTATAGCTGTATCATGAATTCCGGCTTTTGTGTTGCTCTGATACTGGTGGTTAAAATGTCAGCTAGGTAATTCAGAACCTTGCAAGATGTGCAAACTTTCACTCACCACTGGGTTTCAAAAGGGATGGAAAAACTTTCACTAAACATATATTTGCCACCAAGTAGATGCTTACAGTGTAACACATTGCAGTCTGACTTCTCTCATACCCGTCCCCACCTTCTTTCCAAGATTAAATACAGCCTTGAGAAACTTCCACCCTGTGTATTTGCAGCACAAATAAATTTTCAGCTCAGAAATCAAGTTTCTAAGTTATCAATGCTAAACAGAGACTTCAAAAAAGTGGGAGCCTCTGCTTTTTGAAACAGCACTAAAGTTTTCTCTTATGGGAGAATCAATAAGGGCAGATGGAGGAAAAAAGGCATTTCACAACTCTGAATGTGTTTGTCAGGTATGCCAGAACGGGAATAGAAAGAATTAACAGGTACCTTAGAAGCAGCACCAACCTCCTATGATGTTTTGCCTTGTTAATCCTGCTTTGTCTGTTAAATGGCAAGGATATCTTTGAGGGAAGACAGAGGGAGAGGAGGGGGGGTGAGGGTTTTGTTTGGGGGGTTACTCTGGGGCTTTGTGGGTGTTTGTTTGGTTTGGGTTTCTTTCTTTCCCCAAAGGCACACACTAAATCATGACTGAGAAGTGTATCAAATTGCAAATGGGACCTGGGAACCAACTGCAAGTCTCAGAGCTTACCAATGCAGAAGAATATAGATGGGAACAGAATTTACTAACACCCTAGCGCACATGAACTAGCATCACATTTCCATGCAGAAAGGGACCAAGTTCTTTCTGCTCCATCTTCTCCAAACACTAAATTCAGAATGTTTAAATAACAACGAGAGAGGAAACATCAGTAGAGCAAATTATTTGAGCCACAGACTTCCAATTTGAGTCTTAGCTGAGTTTTGGCAACTTGTGCTTTGGCATAGCTTGCAAATTAAGCATACAGCCAAGCACAGGCACCCCGGGGACTAACTCTAGGCATCAGTTTAGCACTGATTTCCATTGTTCTTTGTTGTTCAAGTTACTCTCCTACTTTACACTTTGGTTTTAACCTGTTTTCTTCCCAAACTGTGTTTGGAAGGAAATTAACACAGTATAAATCCCCTCCCATAAACACAAAGGAATATCCAGACAGAAGCACTTCAAGGATATGGCAATTGTGAAACTCTTCATAATTTCATTTGCATTCTTTTCAAGGCAGTGCCTGCCAAAAGCACTGATGTCTTTTTCTAATGCATTTATAAAGCAGAGCATACAGAATGCTCAGAACGTTTCTACAGGTGTGCAGGATGAGGCAGGCAAGCTAAAAATCCCAAAAGGCCACATTTCCTCAGTTCACTGCCTACTCTTCACACAGCAAGGGTAACCTTTCTGAGACTAAAGTGTTCGCAGACATCTCACACCCTGCTTTTGGAGCTGTCAATAGTCCCATCTGCACCTTTGCAGAAGGAAAGCCAAGATGCTATACAGCTGATACAATATATGAGCCTGGAAAATTACAGGAAGAAAGAAAGAACAATATTAATCTTTAACAAAAAAATCTTTAATAACTGTTCTGAAAAAATAACTAATTGACCTGGAATTGCATAACAAGGTGATTTACAGTAGCTGAAAGCTGCGCCATTTAAGCAACTAACCTGTGAGAAAGCCTAACAAGACGATTACTCTTATCAATACTTTCACATGCCCTCTAATTCTATTTTTTTCTCTGGCATCTCCCCAGTATATGGCTGTGTTCAGGGGAAAGGCCCATCTAACCCAGCCTGTCTCACACAGGCTTTTGTCATTGGTCATTAGCAGGGTGGAGGGGAGAATACACACACAACAAGCACATGTGATGTTGCCCCCACAACTATTGCTGTCTCAGCCCTCAGATATTCACAGCTCAAAGCCTGGGCTGCATCTTAGACATGTAATAATTCTTGATGGATTCCACTTTAATTTATGTAGTTTCCTCTTGAACTTTTCAGTTTGCAGCCTAGAGGATCCACATTTGCTGGTAAAGAGCTCTGCATCCTATTTTCTCAATAAAGCTGAAGAACTCCTTTCTCACATCTTACTGCTATACAGTTCTCTGTCAGCATCAGCCTCACAAACTAATTTGAATTTAGGTGTTATGCTCCTCCAGTTGAACATACACCATTGCCTACTCTCAAAAGAGGAAGATAATCTTTCTGCTTGAAAGGTTTTGATATGTGGGAATGAATAGCTGCTTTTAAAAGGAGAAATAATTTCTTTTCACAAATTATCTGAGCCTTCACAGAACCAGCAAATTAGGAGCTTAGAAACTAATTTCAGCCTGCCTTCCTGTCTCACAGGAGGACTAACCACTGCCAAATTATGCTTAACATTCTCTCAGTTCTCCATTGACAGAGATCCCACACCCTCCTCAGCTTATCCTGAGGCTTCTATCTCCTCATGGCTACAAAGATTGTGCTAACATTGGCTGCTGTTGGAATTCAGGCACAGGTGAAAGCAAATCCAGCCTTATGCTTGAGAACAACAGATAAGGATCTTGGATGGACTAAAGGGATGCAGTGCCCAATACAGACTATACCCACCATCAATTCAAAGTGCAGAAACGGAGCTGGGAATGAAGTTGTAAGAGGGGGATTAATTTGCTTACTAGAGTAAATGGACAGTGTATGAATAGGCTCTTTATGAGAGGAGTATTTGCAAGCTCACAGTGCAAACCGATGGTGGATCCCACTGGTGTCCAAAGTGACAGAACTGGGCTAAATGGGAGGACTGGCAGCCACTGAGTAGTTTCTCCTCCAAGCAAATGGCACAGCTACAGGTTGGGCAAAGGGGAGATTCAGAGCAGCCCTGCAGAGAAGGACTTGGGGGTGGTCGATGAGAAAATGAACATGAGCCGACTGCAGTGTGCTCTTGCAGCCCAAAAAGCAACCGTATCCTGGGCTGCATCCAAAGGAGCGTGACCAGCAGGTCCAAGGAGGTGATCCTG